>VMDO01014644.1:0-53865 GCA_007922755.1 Pedetes capensis | reverse complement strand
CAGTTCCTTTGCCCATTTGTGTATTGGGTTGTTTGGTTTTTGGGTTTTTTTTTCTTGAGTTCTTTATAAATTCTAGTAATTAGACCTTTGTCAGATGTATAAAATGTGAAGATTTTTTCCCATTCTGTGGCGGTTTCCTTGATTCTGTTAATTGTTTCTTTTGCTGTGCAGAAGCTTCTTAATTTGATGTGGTCCCATTAAATATTCTTGTTGCAATTTCTTGAGCAATTGGGGTCCTATTAAGGAAATATTTTCCAATGCCTATATGATGGAGTGTATTGCCTATCTTGCCTTCTATGAGTTTTAAAGTTTCTGGTTTTATGTTGAGATCTTTTATCCATTTTGAGTTAACTCTCATGTATGTTGAGAGATGCGGATCCACTTTCATTTTTCTGCATGTGGATGACCATGTTTCCCAGCACCATTTGTTGAAGAGGCTGTCCTTTTTCCAGTTTACTTGCTTTGCTCCTTTGTCAAAAATAAGGTGGCTATAGGTGTGTTGAGGCATATCTGGGTCTTCTATTCTGTTCCAGATGTCTTCGGGCCTATTTTTGTGCCAGTACCAAGCCGTTTTTTCAACCACTGCCTTGTAGTAAAGTTTGAAGTCAGGGATTGTGAACTTTTCAATACTTTAAAGAGATCTTTTGCAACAGTTTTTCCCAATGCATATGTCTTTTGATTTCTTGACTGCTGCTTCCATGACTATTGATTGTAGAACCAAGTGAAGCAAAATCTTGGACAATCTCAAATCTTTTCATTTATCATAAAGTTGTATACTGACCTACTTGGAAGGATTTTTGTTTTGTTGATGGTGAGGCACCATCCATATTGAAGGCTGTGTTCTTTGATCTCCATCAATAAATGTTTCAAATTCTCTTCACTTTCAGCAAGCAGAGTTGTGTCATCTGTATAATGTAGGTTGTTAATGATTCTTTCTCCAATCCTGATGCCACATTCTTCTTCATAAAGTCCAGCTTCTCAGATTATTTGTTCAGCATAGAGATTAAAGAGGTACAGGGAAAGGATACAGCCCTGATGGACAACTTTCTTGCCTTTAAACCAGGCAGTGTTTTCTTTTTCTGTTTGAATGACTACCTCCTGGTTCATGTACCAATTCCTCAGTCTTACAAGTAAGTGCTCTGGTATTCCTATTCTTTGCCTTATTATCCATAATTTGTTATGATCCACACAGTCAAATACCTTTGCATAGTCAATGAAACATAGATAGACATCTTTCTGTTATTCTCTGCTTTTGGCTTATATCTATCTGACATCAGCAATGATGTCCCTGTTTCCATGCCATCTTCTGATTCTGGCTTGATTTTCTGGCAGTTCTCTTAATATACTGCTACAGTCACTTTTGAATGATCTTTAGCAAAATTTTATTTGTGTGATGTTAGTGATATCATTCAATAATTTCCACATTTGGTTGGATCTTCTTTCTTGAGAATAGGCACAAATATGGATATCTTCTAGTCAGTTGGCCAGGTACCTGTTTTCCAGATCTCTTGGTATAAACAAGTGAGTACATCCAGTGCTGCATCTGTTGGTTGAACCATCTAAATTGGTTTTCCATCAATTCCTGGGGCCTTGAATTTCGCCAGTTCCTTCAAGGAATCTTCCACTTTTTCCTTCAGTGCCATTGGTTCCTGATCATATGCAACTTCTTAAAATGGTTAGTTGTCAATCAATTCTTTTTGGTATAATGACTCTTTTGATGTTTCCTGTGTCATTTAATATTTTCTCCATAAAATTTCCACTTCACTATTGTCACTTGAGGCTTGAAATTTTCTTCAATTCTTTAAGCTTGAGAAAAACAGAGCATGTTCTTCCCTTTTGGTTTTCTATCTCTACCCCTTGCACATGTCTTTATGATATTTGATTTTGTCTTCTCAAGCTGCCCTTTGATATTTTCTGTTTAGTTCTTTACCTTCATCCTGCCTTCCTTTTAATTTAGCTACTCAATGGTCAAGAGCAAATTTCAGAGTCTCTTTTAATATGTAATTTAGTCTTTTTTCCCTATCTTTTTAATGACCTCTTGCTTTCCTCATGAATGATGTCTTTAATGTCATTCCACAAGTTGTCTGGTTTTCAATCATTAGTGTCTAATGCACAAGTCTGTTCTTGAGATGGTCTCTGAACTCTGGTGGGATATACTCAAGGTCATACCTTGACTCTCAGATACTTGTTCTAATTTTCTTCAGTTTTAGTTTGAAACAATATATGAGCAGTTGATGATCTGATCCACAATCAGCATCTGGTCTTGTTCTGATTTTTGATATTAAGCTTCTCCATCATCTTTTCCCATAAATGTAGTCAATTTGGTTTCTGTACGTTCCATCTGGTGAATTTCATGTGTGTAATTACCATTTATGATGGTGAAAACATGTATTTGCAATGAAAAGTTTGTTGGTCTGACAAAATTCTATCATATGATCTCCAGCATCGTTTCTATCACCAAGGGCATATTTTCCAACACCTGAGTCTTCTGTGTTTCCAACTTTTGCATTCCAGTCATCAGTACTTATCAGTGTATCCTGATTGCATATTTGATCAATTTTAGACTACAGAAGCTGGTAAAAATCTTCACCTTCTTCATTTGTGGTCTTTGTGGTAGGTATTTATATTTGAATAATAGTCATATTAACTGGTCTTCCTTGTAGGAGAATGGATATTATTCTATCACTGACAGCATTGTACTTCAAGGGACATCCTGAGATGTCTTTTTCAATGGTGACTGCAAACCCATTTATTTTTAATCTTGTCATTCTCCGCACAGTAGACCATATGATTTCCTGATCATATGATCATATGATTTCCTAAAATGGCCCATATGATCATATGATCATATGATTTCCTAAAATGGCCCATACCAGTCCATTTTAGCTCACTAATGCCTACAATGTTGATGTTTATGCACTCTATTTCCATTTTTTTGTTATACAATTTAGTTTATTTCTTCCTTTACAATTCCAAACATAATTGGAAAACTCAAGATGGAAGCTACTGTGATATAAAAGGGCAGAGTTACCTGGCAGTGCCCTCCAGGAACCGGGCAGGGGTGGAATGCTGAGAGCTGCATCCAGCCTCCACCTGCAAGGACTTCCCCTGCAGGCCCAGCCATCCAGTGGCCCAGCATGTGGGGAAGCCAGCAATGTACAAGGCGAGGCGAGGGTTGGGGGGAATTAGCTTAAACCTGGCTAGGTACTGCTGAGGGCACTTCCTGTGTCAAAATAACCTATTAGAAACCAGAATGGTTCCCAGCAATCAGCTGGCTTGGTGCCATTGTTCATCTGTCAGCATGACTATAAGTAGTACCCGAGGCTACCTGGGATGAGCAGAAGTGAGTCATTGGTGGTCTAGGCAAGGGGTAAAAGGTGGCACAGCACAGAAGTGCAATCTGGGAGGCTCAGGTTCACATAAATACATAGAAGGGAGTCATGCTCACAAAATTCCATTTCCATTTTGATGATATCTAGTTTTCCTAGATTCATATTATGTACATTTCACGTTCCAATTGTTAATGGATGTTTACAGTTCTTCCTTCTCATTTGGAGTCGTGCCACATCAGCAAATGGAAGTTCCTGGTGCTTTACTCCAATCCTGTCATTGAGGTAAATTCTACTTTGAGGAGGCAACTCTTTCCTAGTCACTTTTTGAATGCCTTACAACATGGGGGGAGGGGGGCAGCGGTCATTTTCTGGCATTATAGCTGACAGTGTTTCTATGCTATTCCTAGGGTTTTCAATGGCTAATTGTTTTGGAAGTGGGTTAGCCATGTCCTTTTCCCTAGTTTGTCTTAGTCTGGAAACTCAGCTGAAACTTGTCCATCATAAGTGACCCTGCAGGTATCTCTAATACCTGTGGCATAGTTTTCAGCATCATAGCAACATGCAAGTCATTACAGTATGGCAAACGGACAGATACATGGGGGATTATTTTGTATAATGAACATTTAATAAGTTCCAGTTTATATAGTATGGATTAAGAGGGTTTCAGTGAAGACAAGACATTACAATAGCTTCATTCTTTTATTTATTCAGCATTAGTTTCTGGGAACTTGTCATGTATCAGGTGTTGGATACACTATTTCTGAACTCATGTACTCTGAAAAAGGAGAAAGGAGGTACCATGCACACAACTGGATGCTTTTAAAATTATTTTCTAGTCTTATTTCTTTGGGACTTTAGAAGCAATGATATAGCTTAAGTTAAATTATTTTTATTTAAAGAACATTATTTTGCTAATTTGAGCTTTCTTATCCTCTCCCTGGTCCCATTTTGTGGAGTAGGGTCTGACTCATAGTGACCTTATGTATAACAGATGAAGTATTACCCGATACTGTGCCATGTGCAGCACTATTGTCAGTGCTTCTCTGTGATTCGTTGGGTTTTCAGTGGCTGATTGTTTCAAGAGTGGGATGCCCAGTCCTCATCCCAAGCCTACAGCACCTGATATCCCCAAGCAGTCTCCCATCCAAGTACTAGCCAGGCCTGACCCTGCTTAGCTTTTAAGATCTGACGAAATCTTAACACCACGGTGGTAAGGTTAGAGATGATCCCATTTTAAGGGTAAACAAATGGAAATTAAGAGTGTAAGTGAGTGGTAGAGCACATTAATGAGTCCCTGAATTCTGTCCCCAGCACAACATCAAAACAACAACAACAACATAGTCAGCTCAATGAACAGAGATGTTAAATGGCCAATCATGGTATATCCTATTTATTTGTTAACAATGGGTTCATGCCTAACAATATAACTTCAGATCTAGTTGTTACATGTTAAATAGCTCAAGAAAGTTATGTCCATGTTCATACATAGAACTAAAACTTTAACAAAAGTTTATTTTTATTTATTTTTATTTTTATTTTTTGGTCTGGTTGTTTTTGTTCACTTTTCTGCTTTTGAAAACTTTAGTATATTAGGGGATGTAGGGACTCCCTCTAGTGGTATATTTTGTACATAAACTCATTTGGTCAAGTACTAGAAGCCAAAAAGATATAACAAAATTACCTTGCATAGCTGTTTTAGGATGAGTTTTTAAATAGATATCATCTGTAATTGGTTTCCTTTTAAGTGGTTTAATAGAGAGACAGAATGATTAACTTATTAAGCACGTGGGCTTTAATGGGGTCTGATGTCTAGCATCAGGATTTAAGGTGTGGCTCCACCACTCTTAAGCATTGGCATGTATCTGGATCACCTGAGAGCATGTTAAAACACAATTTTTCAGGCCCCCGTCCTAGAATTTCTGATCCAGGAAGTCTGGAGTGAGGAACAAGAATATGCATTTATTACACATTCTCAGAGGATACTGATCCTGCTGGTCCAGAGACCATACTTTGAGAACCACTGTTCTAGACTCCTGTTAAGTGCTTATGGTATCTGACATGGTAAGTGTCCCACAAAGGTTTTTGCCCATTTACATATATGGGAATTCAGTGTTTTTGAATTTGAAGTATTCAAAATATGAGGTAGAACTTTTTAATAATATTATTCTTGAGCTAATGTTAGCTAAGTTCGGTTAGTAATTTTAATTATTGCTAAGGTTTTTGTACTTGGCACTGTATAATGACTGTTAATGTACTTATTAGCATTTCTGTATTTATTGATTAATCTTTTTGCATATTGATTTGAAAAATTCCTGTAAAATAAAATAGGAACACACATGGAGTGTTATGTCAAAATGAAGAGCTCTTTGTTGCCAAAGCTGAAACAGTTTGAGAAAACAAATAACCCAAAGTAAAAGGTAAATATCCTGAGTCCATGCTGAGATAAATTAATGACTGAAGGAAAAAACAAGGAAATAAATGAAGAAGAATAGACAAATCTCTGGTGCAGAAGAATTTCAAATAATTTATTCAGGTGCACTGCCCTCAAGGAGATGGCATATAACTACTCCCTCCTTATGTATGGATAAAAAAAATAGAGTAGTGGAAAGTGAGAGAAAGAGTAGCTTTATAGTGGAGAAACATGACAAACACTACCTCAGCCAGGTGGTCAAGGTCAATGCTGACAGTGATAAGTGATGTTATTAGCATGTAATATATGTTACCTTTATATCACATGATGAAAATGATATCTTACTACTGCAGACTTCCTCCTCCAGGCCAATAGCCCCAGTGTCATCATGAGAAAAACATCTAGTAAATCCCAGTATAGGGATATTTTACAAAATCCCTGACTCGTGCTCCTCAAAAATTGTCAAGGTCATCAACAATAAGGAAAGTTTGAAAAACTGTAATGGTCAAGAGGAGAATAAGGAGACATGACAAGTAAATGTGGTATCCCAGATGTGATCCAAAATAGAAAAGGAACATTAGGTAAAAACAAAGGAAATGTGAATAAAATATGAAAAAAAGCAAAGCTCTATGATTTTTAGAAGAAATTTGATACCTGTTCATTATCAGAAGTACCATTAATAATACTGAGAGGAGTAATTTTAAAATATTGGCAATGCTGTTGTTGTTGTTAGGTGCCATCGAGTCAGGTCCAACTCATAGAGACTCTTACAGGGTTTTCAATGGCTGATTGTTTTGGGAGTGGACTGCCACTTCCTTCTCCCATTTTTGTCATGCTGGAGATCAAAACCAGGTCCTCAGAAAGTGCAGAGCAGTACTCTACCAACTGAGCTAAACCCTAGCCCCTAGTGCTGATGCTATCATGAAAAAATGTTGTTAGTATTAGACAAATGTTCTATAATCCATGTCTACCTACCTATTTGGAAGATAGAGGCGCACACACACACACACACACACACACACACACGGTGACGCATAGAGGAAATCTTATAAAATAAATTTTTTGTGTACTTTCTAAATTGTCTTTGGACATTCTAGATATTTTTTACAAACATACAGAAAATTATTAATAGGCACCTATGTGTTCACTCCCTCACACGTCTGTTAGTTTGCCGCACTGTGGGGGCTTGTGTGTTATGATGAGGCTGAGAGCTCTGCCACTGGTACCTCAGATATGAGCAAGGTTACCCATGGTGGACAGGTTTTCAGCTGACCTTCCAGACTAAGACAGACTAGAGAGTAGGACCTGGTGAACCACTCCCGAAACAACTAGCCATTGAAAACCCTATGAAAGCAAAGAAAAACTGTCAGATATAGTGCCCGAAAATGAGCCCCCCAGGTTGGAGAGCACTCAAAAGACTATTGGGGAAGAGTTGCTTCCTCAAAGTAGAGTCTACCATGATGATGGAAATGGAGCGAAGCCCTAGGGATCTCCATTTGCTGATGTGGCACAACTCAAAATGAGGAGAAACAACTGTAAACATCCACTAATAATTGGAACATGGAATGTATGTAGTATGAATCTAGGAAAGTTAGAAATCGTTAAAAGAGAAATGGAGCGCATACGCATTGACATTCTAGGCATCAGTGAGCTAAAATGAACCAGCATAGGCCATTTTGAGTCAGACAGTCATATGGTCTACTATGCTGGGAATGAAAAACTAAAGAGAAATGGGGTTGCATTCATCATCAAAAAAGACATTTCAAGATCTGTCATGAAATACAATGTTGTCAGTGATAGAATAATATCCATATGCCTACAAGGAAGGCCAGTTAATATGACTATTATTCAGATTTATGCACCCACCACTAATGCCACAAATGAAGAAAGGGAAGACTTCTATCAGCTTCTGCAATCTGAAATAGATCAAACATGCAATCAAGACATACTGATAATCACTGGTGACTGCAATGCAAAGGTTGGAAACAAAGAAGAAGGCTCGGTAGTTGGAAAATATGGTCTTGGTGACAGAAACGAAGCTGGAGATTTCATGATAGAATTTTGTCAGACCAATGACCTTTTCATTACAAATACATTTTTCAACATCATAAATGGAGACTATACACATGGACTTCACCAGATGGAACATACAGGAATCAAATTGACTACATATGTGGAAAGAGACGATGGAAAAGCTCTATACAAAATGTCAAAACAAGACCAGGTGCTGACTGTGGATCAGACCATCAACTTCTCATATGCAAGTTCAAACTGAAGCTGAAGAAAATTAGAACAAGTATACGAGAGCCATGGTATGACCTTGAGTATATCCCACCTGAGTTCAGAGACCACCTCAAAAATAGGTTTAATGCATCAGACACAAATGATAGGGGACCAGAAAAGTTGTGGCATGACATAAAAGATATCATTCAAGAAGGAAGCAAAAAGTTCTTAAAAAGACAAGAAAGAAAGAAAAGACCAAATTACATGACAAAAGAGACACTGGACCTTGCCCTCCAACGTCCAGCAGCTAAAGCAAAAGGAAGACATGATGAAGTTAAGGAACTAAACAGAAGATTTCAGAAGGCAGCTCGAGAAGACAAAAACAAATATTATAATGACATGTGCAAGGAGCTGGAGGCAGAAACCCAAAAGGGAAGAACACGCTCTGTGTTTCTCAAGCTTAAGGAAATGAAGAAAAATTCAAGCCTCGAGGGGCAGGAGTGAAAGATTCTACAGGGAAAATATTAAATGATGCATGAAACATCAAAAGAAGTTGGGAAGAATACACAGAGTCATTATACAAGAAAGAATTGGTAGATGACCAACCATTCCAAGAGGTTGCATATGAAGAGGAACCAATGCTGTTAAAGGACAAAGTGGAAGCTGCCTTGAAAGAACTGGTGAAACACAAGGCTCCAGGAATTAATGGGATACGGATAGAGATGTTTTAACAAACAGATGCAGCACTGGCGGTGTTAACAAGTTTATGCCAACAGATTTGGAAAACAGCTACTTGGCCAAGTGACTGGAAGAGATCCATATTTGTGCCTATTCCCAAAAAAGGGGATTCAACTGAATGTGCAAACTATTGGACAATATCATTAATATCACACACCAGCAAAATTCTACTAAAGATCATTCAGAAGCGACTGCAGCAGTATGTAGACAGGGAATTACTGGAAAATCAAGTGGGATTCAGAAGAGGGCGGGGAACCAGGGACATCATTGCTGATGTCAGGTGTATATTAGCTGAAAGCAGAGAATATCAAAAAGATGTCTATCTATGTTTTATTGACTATGCAAAAACATTTGATTGTGTGGGTCATAACAAATTATGGATAACACTTTGGAAAATGGGAATACCAGAACCCCTAATGGTGCTCATGAGAAATCTGTACATGAACCAGGAGGCAGTTGTTCAACTAGAACACGGAAACACTGAGTGGTTTAAAGTTGAGAAAGGTGTGCATCAGGGCTGTATACTTTTACCCTATCTCTTCAATTTATATGCTTAGCAAATAATCCGAGAAGCTGGACTTTATGAGGAAGAATGTGGCATCAGGATTGGAGGAAGACTCATTAACAACCTGCGTTATGCAGATGACTCAACTCTGCTTGCTGAAAGTGAAGAGGATTTAAAACATTTACTGATGAAGATCAAAGATCATAACCTTCAATATGGGTTATGACTAAACATCAACAAAACAAAAATCTTTATGACTAGGTCAGCACGCAACTTTACAATAAATGGAGAAAAGATTGAGGTTGTCCAAGATTTTGCTTTGCTTGCCTCTATAATCAACACCCGTGGAAGCAGCAGTCAAGAAATCAAAAGACGCATTGCTCTAGGAAAAGCCGTGGCAAAAGATCTCTTTAGAGTATTGAAAAGCAAAGATGTCACATTGAAGATGAAGGTGCATCTGACTCATGCCATGGTATTTTCAGTTGCATCATATGGTTGTGAAACCTGGACATTGAACAAGAGAGACAGAAAAGAGTTGATGCTTTTGAATTGTGGTGCTGGAGACGTCTATTGAATATACCATGGACTGCCAAAAGAACCAACAAATCTGTCCTAGAAGAAGTGCAACCAGAGTGCTCCTTGGAAGCAAGAATGGCCAGGCTGCATCTTACATATTTCGGACATGTAGTCAGGAGAGATCTATCCCTGGAGAAGGACATCGTGTTTGGGAGAGGGGCAGGTCAACGCAAAAGAGGAAAACCCTCCACCAGATGGATTGACACAGTGTCTGCAACAATGGACTTAAACATAAATAAGATCGTTTGCCTGGCACAGAATCGGCAAGTGTTTCCATCTGCTGTACATAGGGTCACTATGAATCGGACTCGACTCGATGGCACCTAACAACAACAACAACAACAACATTAACTATAACATTCTATTGTGAAAAAGATAAAAATGTTTTCCTCTGCCATTACATTAAGAGTCAAAACAGATACTTTCAACTTGATTTTATTTTATTTTGACATTGGGTGTTTGAACCCAGGGACATGTGCATGCTAGGTAAGTGCTCTACCACTGAGCTGCATCCTAAGACTCTTTTTTATTATTTACTTTGAGACAATGTCTTAAATTCCACTGGCTGCCTCTGGCCTTGAACTTGTGAGCCTCCTGTCTCAGCCTACTGAGTAGTTGGGGTCATAGAAATGTACTATGTACCACAGTGTATGGTTTGCTTTCATCTTTTTACTGGTCAAGATAGCTATTCCCAAAACAATCTAAGAGAAAATCCTTCAATAAAGAATTTGGAGTTTTTAGTTTAAAGTGATGCTTCACTATTCCTTGGAGAACTGGCTGATTTTATCTTGAGCAAAGAAAGTATAAAGTGAACCTAATATATCTTGTGCCAGATCACAGGTGTTCATGGAAAGCCAACTTGATTTATCTTACAAATCTACAAACAAATTTCTCTTGGTTTCATGTAATTTGACCCATTCAGAATATTGTATCTCTAATTAAAATACCTTAATAGTGTCCCAATAGATAAGCAGGCCAATGAAATAAAATCCCTAAAACAGCCTCGCCTATATATAGAAACTTGGTGTATGGTAGAAGTAGCAGTAAAAATCAGTTGGTGGGTAAATAATTCAATAAATTAATTTGGCACAAATGGTTAGCCATATGGAAAAAGATAAAATTAGAACCTTACCTCAGAATATATACAAAAAATAAATTCCAGCTAGATTAAAGACCTGAAATTGAAAGCTTTTGTCTGGAAATAATTATAGCAAACAACATGAAAAGACAAGCTATGTAGATATTCTAAAGAAAATCAAGTAGAGATACAATGTAGCATATTTTAAAATAAGAAAACTGGAAACAACCAATATCTTTGCAAAGAATACAATCTTTTCAAAAGCATTATCAATTTTATGATAACTATCATTCAATCATAAAATAAAAATCTACAAAACAGTAAATGTAACAACATAGATAAATCTCTAAAACATAATTTTGTGTTAAAAAAAGATATGTAGAATATTGTACCAGTTATGAAAAGTTTAAAAATAGAAAAATCCTGTATCATTAATGCACATTTTTTGTTGTTTTTAGGTGCTGTCGAGTCCAACTCATAGCAACCTTCACAGGGTTTTCAGTGGCTGATCGTTTCGGGATTGCTTCAGAAGTGGATTGCCACATCCTTCTCCCATTTTTGTAGTGCTGGAGATTGAACACAGGGCCTCACAAAGTGCAGAGCTGCTCTATCAACTGAGGTAAACCCCAGCCCTCTATTAATGCATATATGCACTTAAAATAGAATATAAAACATGAATGGAAAGAATATATATCATCTTAAAGATAGGTATTATCATGAGTACATTTATGAAAAAATAAATGGAGCTTTAACTTATCTGGATTTTTTTTTTTGGCAGTACTTGAAGGTTGAGCCCAGGGCCTCACACATAGTTTGCAAGTGCTCTACTACTGCGTTTCACTTGAGAGAGAATCTCACTAAGTTTTGCAGGCTGCCTCTAGCCTTGAAACTGTGATCCTCTTGCCTCTGCCTCCCGGGTTGCTGGGATTGCAGGCATGAGTCTAGGCTTATCTGGAACTTTTGAGTATTAAAAATCTGAAGCATTCAGTGGGGTCTTCCTTAACTCTGTTGATTATTTCCTTTGCTTTACAGAAGCTTTTAATTTCATGTAATCCCATTTATATATTCTTGTTGTAATTTCCTGAGTAATTGGAGTCTTATTAAAGAAATGCTTTTCTATGCTTATATGTTGGTGTATATTGCCTATCTTTTCTTCTAGTAATTTTAAGGTTTCTAGTTTTATGTTGACGCCTTTTATCCATTTTGAGTTAACTCTCATACATACTGAGAGGTGCAGTTCTGTTTTCATTTTTCTGCGGGTGAAAAGCCAAGTTTCCCAGCCCCATTCATTGAAGAGTCTACCTTTTCTCCAATTTGCCTGCTTTGCTCCTTTGTCAAAGATCAGGTGGCTGTAGATGCATTGGTGTATCTCTGGGTCCTCAATCCTGTTTCACTGGTTTCAAGCCTATTTTTGTGCCAGTACAAAGGTGTTTTTCCACTATAACCCTGTAGTGTAGTTTAAAGTCAAGGATTGTGATCCCACCTGCACTACTTTTGCAGCTTAAGAGAGTTTTGCCTATACATGGTCTTTTGTGTTTCCACATGAACTTTTGGATTATTTTTTCTATTTCTGTGAAGTCTGTCATTGAAATTTTAATGGGGATTGCATTAAATCTATAGATCGTTTTTGGTAGTATAGCCATTTTTACAATATTGGTTCTCCCAATCCATGAGCAGGGGAGGTTCTTCCACTTTCTAATATCCTCTGTGACTTCTTTCTTTAATATTTTGAGGTTTTCCTTACAGAGATCTCCAGGATCTTTGGTTAGATTGATTCCTAAATGTTTAAATTTTTGGTGGGCTATCGTGAAAGGGATTATAACCTTAATTTCTTTCTCTTCCTGCTCACAGTTGGTGTAAAGGAAGACTACTGTTTTTTGAGGGTTAATTTTGTATCCTGCTAAAGGAGTTAAAAAGTTTTAGGTCTAAAACTTTTCTAGAGGAGTTTTTGGGGTCCTTTAGGTAAAATATCATGTCATCCACAAATAAGGATAATTTGACCTCTTCTTCACCTATCTATATCCCTTTGGTTTCTTTCTGTAGTCTGATTGCACTGACTAGGACTTCAAAATCTTTACATCCTACACATCTGACAAAAGACTAATTTCCAGAATTTATAAAGAACTCAAGAAAGCAACTCCCAAGACAACAAATAATCAAATACACAACTGGGAAAAGGAACTGAATAGAGAGTTCTCAAATGAAGAAGTTCATAAGGCCATGAAACACATGAAAAAATGCTCAACATCCCTAGCCATTAGGGAAATGAAAATCAAAACAACTCTAAGAGTCCATCTAACTTCAGTAAGAATGGCCAAGATCAACAAGACAAATAATAACAAATGCTGGCAAGGTTGTGGAAAAAAGGAACCTTCTTATACTGTTGGTGAGACTATAAATTGGTTCGACCACTTTGAAATTCAATATGGAAATATGTCAGAAAACTAAAAATGAAACTGATATATGACCCAGTTATACCACTACTGGAATATACTCAAAGGGAGATGAGTTATCATGCCACAGAGACACCTGCATCTCCATATTCAATGCAGTACTTTTCACAATAGCAAGGATATGCAACCAACCAATGTGTGCATCAACAGAAGAATGGATAAAAAAATTATGGTACATATACACAATGGAGTACTATTCAGCAATTTAAAAAATTAAATAATGTCATTTTCTGCAAAATGGATCTAATTGGAGGACATCATCTTAAGCAAACAAACACAGCTCCAAAAGAGAAATACCATATGTTCCCACTCATATGTCAGTGCTGAATCATATTTAAAGGAAGGAAAATCCTATACATAAATTGATATATTAAAAAATGAACAATTAAACTTAGCATTGAAGGGAAAATATAAGGAGTGGAAAGGAGGAGGGAGGAAGCTGGGCATGGTGGCGCATGCCTGTAATCCCAGTGGCTCCGGAGGCGGAGACAGGAAGACTGCAAGTTCAAGACTAGAGGCAGTCTGCATAATTTAGCAAGACCCTGTCTCAAAAAAAAAAAAAAAAAAAAGGGCTGGGGGTGCAGCTCAGTGGTCCAGCACTTGCAAAAGCATGCAAGTGCAAGGCCCTGGGTTCAACCCCCAGTACCACCAAAAAAATTTTTAAAAAAGGAGGGAGGGATCTAGCAGAGAGAAGTGCAGACTGGAGAAGATGGGATGGAGAAGACAGTCAATGGAGAGCGATGAAGGGGAGGAGATCAACCTCAATGTAAGCAGCACAACTTCATGAGTGTGTTGGAAAAATAGAGAAAGGTAACCCAAATAAGTATCAGAGTTTAACTATATACTAGCCATAAGGCTCTGCATACTTTATGGGCTGAAGAAAGTGTTGCTAGAAGTGATGCAAAGGAAGCATAATGGAAAAAGCCAATGCTGTACTAGTCTGTTCCCCATCATCATTTACTAATAAAGGAAGAAAAATCTGAAGCAAACATAAAACCTCCCCAGTGAACACATGTCATTACTGTTGTTAGGTGCCGTCGAGTCAAGTCCGATTCATAGCGACCCTGTGTACAGCAGATCGAAACACTTGCCGATTCTGTGCCAGGCAAACGATCTTATTTATGTTTAAGCCCATTGTTGTACACACTGTGTCAGTCCATCTGGTGGAGGGTTTTCCTCTTTTGTGTTGACCTGCCACTCTCCCAAACATGATGTCCTTCTCCAGGGACTGATCTCTCCTGACTACATGTCCAAAATATGTAAGACACAGTCTGGCCATTTTTGCTTCCAAGGAGCACTCTGGTTGCACTACTTCTAGGACAGATCTGTTGGTTCTTTTGGCAGTCCATGGTATATTCAATAGACGTCTCCAGCACCACAATTCAAAAGCATCAACTCTTTTTCTGTCTCTCTTGTTCAATGTCCAGGTTTCACAACCATATGATGCCACTGAAAATACCATGGCATGAGTCAGATGCACCTTCATCTTCAATGTGACATCTTTGCTTTTCAATACTCTAAAGAGATCTTTTGCCACGGCTTTTCCTAGAGCAATGCGTCTTTTGATTTCTTGACTGCTGCTTCCACGGGTGTTGATTATAGAGGCAAGCAAAGCAAAGTCTTGGACAACCTCAATCTTTTCTCCATTTATTGTGAAGTTGCGTGCTGACCCAGTGGTAAGGATTTTTGTTTTGTTGATGTTTAGTCGTAACCCATATTGAAGGCTATGATCTTTGATCTTCATCAGTAAATGTTTTAATAATGTTGAGTAATTGTCATATTAACTGGCCTTCCTTGTAGGCATATGGATATTATTCTATCACTGACAACATTGTATTTCCTGACAGATCTTGAAATGTCTTTTTTGATGATGAATGCAACCCCATTTCTCTTTAGTTTATCATTCCCAGCATAGTAGACCATATGATTGTCTGACTCAAAATGGCCTATGCCATTCCATTTTAGCTCACTGATGCCTAGAATGTCAATGTGTATGCGCTCCATTTCTCTTAATGATTTCTAATTTTCCTAGATTCATACTACGTACATTCCATGTTCCAATTATAGTTAATAATAATTAAAAACTTGGTTAAGATCATAGTCCTTTGTGCTCTTATACTGTTAACCTAACATCTAAACTTGTAAAATAGTCTGTTTGACATAATACATTTTACTTTTATTGAATATATTTTTATGCCATTCAACATAGAAGGTTAGCCTAAAAGGAAGAAAGAATAGCATTTCTTCAGATTATCAGTTTTTAGAAATGCTTCTCATTCTGATAGCAGAATCTAATAATTATGGTGTTTATATGACATATGACATGGAGTGAAAAGTTTAGTCATTTATCAAAATGTGTGTAGACTTAAAGTCTGGCAATGAATGAAACATTTAAAAAATTTTCAGAATCCTTTGCGTTTTATCTAGATGATGTTTTTTATATCATAGAAAAAGTAAGTCTAGTTTTATTATTATAAAAGTATGTACTTCAAGATTTTATTTTCTTAAAAAAATCCCATGAATTTATTCCTTTGTTACCACTCTATAAGTT
Organism: Pedetes capensis; assembly: GCA_007922755.1. NCBI lineage: Eukaryota > Metazoa > Chordata > Mammalia > Rodentia > Pedetidae > Pedetes > Pedetes capensis. The sequence goes on along the minus strand of VMDO01014644.1, from coordinate 37,999 downwards.
ATAATGCTTTTGAAAAAAGTCTAGGGAATGTAGGTCCACCATTAACCCCTTTCTATCTGATACCTCTTACTTCTTGGTCGTACTGGTTACAATGGTAAGTGAATATCTGGTGGGATAATGAGTACTACTTCTATCCATCTGCCCTGCTGATTTGTGAACTATATCTGTGCAGACAATGGGACTGTATTGTTCACTTGTTGAGTCCCAGGAACTGCAGATAAAAGATGTGGTAGATGGTCAATATATTTTTGTTGAGCACATAATATTTGCTAAAAATATATTTTTCCAATTTGTAATTTGCCTCTTTATGCTTTCAAACAGATAATTACATTTATGTGGTCCGTTTTAATGGTATTTACCATTGTAATCATATATTTTTGAAAGCTGTTTCCAAACTTGAGATCAATTAAATGGTCACCTTTTTTTTTTTCTATAGCTTTTACAAGGTTTCATTTTGTGGGATTCATTTTTTAGTCCATCTAAAGTTTATTTTTTCTAAGTTGTGAGGGAATGGTGTTGTAGTTTATCTCCAAGTGCTCATTTTCCCTAGTACTATTGACTTAATAATATATACATATCTTCCTCAATAATTTGGGACTTTATGTATTTCTTTTCCTCTTACTAGACTCAAAGAGATGTCTTTTAAAATATGTGCCTAGAAGTGAGACCAGAATCCTAAATCACAAGCTCTGCTTTTTTTCTTTTAAATAATGAAAATTTCCTTTTTATTTATCTTTGTCATCTAACTATAGACCTCTATTTACTTCTTTTAGCTTTACTTTGTTTTTGATTGATATATAATTATACATATTTATGTGGCAACCCACTCCCAAATATCAGTCTGCCATTGAAAACCCTATGAATAGCAGAGAAGCACTGACAATAGTGTTTCGCCTGTTGTACGTAGGGTTGCTATGAGTTGGATACCGACTCGACGGCACCTAATAACAACAACAACATATATTCATACATATATATAATATATATGTATGAGAAATACATATGTATATATATGTGTGTGTATATATATAATATATATATTATACATATATGTATAATATATTTTATGTAATAATTGTATATAATAATGTATAATAATATAATAATATATAAATATATAATAATTGTATATAATAATATGTATATATTATACATATATTATATATAATATACACACACACACACATATATATAGTGTAATGATCAAATCAGATTATTTGACATATCCATCGCCTCAAACATTTATCATTTCTCTTAAGTAATTTTCCTCTCTTCTAGTTATTTGGAAATATACAATATAATATTGTTAACTATAGCCACCTTACAGTGCAGTAGAACACCAGATTGTCCTTAACCCTATCCTCTTCACTTTGCATGGTATGCTCTAGGAATGTTTTGTTTGCTAGACATAGTAGAAACAGTTATTCATTTATTTTTTTCTTATATAAAAGATATATAGAGATAAGCAGTCCACTTCTTTAAGGCTCCAAAAGGTTATCTGGAATGCAGACTTCTTTCATTCTTTTTAACAAGATTGCTATCCAACCAAATTACTAGTTGAAAGTTGGGCTGGGGTTTAGCTCTGTTGGGAGAGTGCTGCTCTGGCCTGTCTGATGAACAGAGTTTGATCCCCAGCACCACAAAAATAGGAGAAGGACCTGGCAGTTCATTTTTGAAACAATCAGCCATCAAAAACCCTATGAGGGTTACCATGAGTTGGACCTGACTCAATGGCACCTAACAGCCTAACTAAGCTGAAAGTTAGCTACATGGACACATCTGTCAACAAGAGAAGCTAGACTCAGTGGTTTAGCCGAGAACACTGTTTATCTGGATAAATTTGGTGTTCTAAGAATAAAGAAGAGAATGAATCTTGCATGGACAATAGTATTTTTTGCCACTTCTACCAATTTTCAGATTCTTTGGACTTTTCTGTGGACTTCTGTGTTTTATAGAGATTTTGCATTTACCTGGAATTCTTTTCCCAAAGCATCAGGAGTTCTTACAGATCATTTAAGGTGCCTCCTGTGCCTTTGGTCTTTCCATTTCATTCAGTTAAGATATGCTCATGGGAACATAATTGGCCATGTTCAGGCATTTGTCCAGAATGAAGCCTATGACTTGACTCCCAGTATAGACTGCTAGCTTACCTGAGATGGCTTTACATAGCTATGGCTGGTTAACTCCTTTAAATCAATATTTTTCTCAATTCAGTTTCTATTCTTCATTGCCATCTTCAATGAGATTAGAGAAATTAGTTTCTTCTCCAATTCTGTAGTTCAGCAGTGTTCCTTCTGGGAAGGCTTCTTCCTCCTGAGTTTGATCCAATGATTTTTTTTTTTTTTTTTTTTTTTTTTTGCGGTACTGGGGGTTGAACCCAGGGCCTCGCGCCTGCATGCTCCGCAAGTGCTGGACCACTGAGCTGCACCTCAGCCCATTTTTTTTTTACTTTTTGAGACAGGGTCCCGCTAAATTACACAGACTGCCTCTGGTCTCGAACTTGCCATCTTCCCGCCTCCGCCTCCCGAGTGGCTGGGATTACAGGCGTGCACCACCACGCCCGGCCTGATCCAATGATTTAATTCTCAGTCTTATCTTTGAGTTTTAGAAGTGAGGCCTGTTTTCCCTTTCCCATGGTTCTGGGCATCTGTGTATATATCTTCTCTGTTACCCTGGGAGAATTGGTCTGTACTCAACTTGTTCCCTTGTTTCTGTTATTGTTGTTATTGTTGTTGTTAGCTGCTGCCCAGTTGGGCCTGACTCATAGCGACTCCATGTACAACAGAATGAAATACTCCCTGACAATGTGCCATGGCTGGCACTATTGTCAGTGCTTCTCTGCTATTCCTAGGGCAGATTGTTTTGGGAGTGGGCTACCAGGACCTTCTCCCTAGCCTGCAGCATCTTGTATTCCCAGGCAGTCTCCCATCCAAGGGCTAACCAGATCAACCCTGCTTAGCTTCTGATATCAGGCGGGATCAGATGCCAGGGTGCTATGGCTGCAATAATAATAACAACCTTTGTTTCTAGATGTGCATTAATTTGTCCAGAGTTCCCATATTGATATATTTCCTATTGGAATTTTCTGAACAGTTTCTTTATAAAGCCAGAGTTAATGTACCATTATTTAACTACGTCTGTTTTCCTAACATGAAGAGACAGCTGAGTGGATGCCCATGACAGCTTTTGCATTGCTATTTCTACCCTCTTTAGAGATGTACTCTCTCTGTTCTCCTTTCAAAGATCATTTGACTCCTCGCAAGAACATTGAAATTCTTCCAGTTGATTGGAAAAACAAAGGTCTGCACTGGTGCCTAGCCATTTGGTACCAATATTCCTATAGCTGACTAGCTACATTTTTCCTTTCAGAGTTTATTTATATTTGGAAAATATTTATCAAGATCTTATGTCCTGTGTACTGAGCTGGGCACTGGGGACATATGATGATAATAAGACAAATATATTATCTGATATCTTAGAGCTTGTAGGGCTACAAATAGTCAATATGATTATACTGACACAGAGAGATGGCCTATAACTGGAAGTGATTCAACTGAAAGCTATGGGAAATCAGCAAGTCAACTCTTAGCAGGTTGTTAAATTCTTTATATCGGTCGTGAGCAAGGAACTTCCTTATGTAGAGTCACACTCAGTCATTCTGGAATTGAATCCCTGGCTCTATCATTATTACTATTTGATGGTGGAAGATAGGTACACCTTCCCATTTCTATGTTATATTTTAGAGGATTTTGAATTCACATTTCTATGAGGGCTTCTTAAAAGGGCTACAACCCCTACTGGAAATAATGAGCTAGAACAGAGCCTACATAGACTTTAAAGAAACCATTGAAAAGACAATTTTATGTGAGTTCCTTTTCAGGATGTATGCACATAAAATGAAATTGTCTACAATAGATCATACGCTATGTAAAGATCACATGGCGAACATTAGCAAGCAATTATCTTGGCTATTCTACCATCTGGGCTGGGATTTAGCTCAGTTGGTAGAGCGCTGCACTGCAGTCTCTTGAGGTCCCGAGTTCAATTACCAGCGCCTCAAAAATGGGAGAAGGGCCTGGCAATCCACTCCCAAGGCAATCCTGAAACAGTCAGCCATTGAAAACCCTATGAGGGTCGCTATGAGTCAGATACTGACTCGATGGCACACAACAACAACAATCCTACCATCCACTGTGTTATCCTAGTCATCCTGGCCATTTTTATTATTTGGTCTCAAAAATTTCTTTTGATAAATATTTCTTTTCTGTTGGCTAGAGTTTTAGATGGAATAGTTACCACAGCTGTATAGTTAAACATTTACATCAATGGAAGAGAATTCTTTCTGTGTCTGTGTCATACACTTTCTCTGTCTCTGTCTCTGTCTCTCTTCCTTCTTTCCTCTGCATATGTGCATGTACACATATACACATATACACATATATCTTTCTAGGAACAAAAAACATGCAACAACATGAGTTTATTTTTAATGGTATTTTACTGTACAGATGGTTTAATTTAATTAATTAGTTAATTTATTTATTTTTGAGTCAGGGTCTCACTACATAGCCCAGGCTGGCCCGGAACTCTCATTATTATGTCCCAGGCTGGCCTCAAACTCTCCATCCTTGTGCCTCAGCCTCCCAAGGGCTAGTATTCTAAGTATACACCACCACACCTGTCGTCAAACTGCTTTATAAATTTAAAAAAATACTGATAATGTATCTTAGAAATATTCCTATAACAGAATATCTACATATATCTCATTCTACTTAATGCCTATATACTACTCAATGATATGAATGTTCCATTATGTATTTAGTCATTAATCTATTGTTGAATATTTAGCCTTCTCACTAATGTTCACTATTACAAACAATACTGAAGTGGATATTATAACATCAGTGCACCCAAGTGTGTGTATTTCTGTAAGACAAATTCCTAGACATTGAATTGCTGGGTTAAAGGATTGAAAGTATAGTTGGGCATTGTTAGTCCTCCAAAGAGAGTTTGTATTCCCCTCAAAATTTGTGTGAGGGAAAATATTAGTTTCTCTAAGCCTTTGCCTTTGCTATTATCTATCCTTTAAATTTTTGCCAGTAGTAAATGATGCTGTCTAGTAAATGATGCTGTCTCTGTTTAAATTTGAATTTCTTTAAATAGCAGTGAAGTTGAATATCTTTTTAAATACACCTTTTTTTGTCATTTTTTGGAACATTTTATTTGGAAGTAATATCAAACTTAACCAAAACTACAAATATAAAATACAGTACAAGGAATACATGCTCACGCTATACTCCATTTTTGCCATTGCTAACATTTTACCACAATTACTTTAATTGCTTTCTTTGTATATGTATGCGTGGCTGTGTGTGTACATAATTTTTTTACTGAACATTTGAGGATTATACACATTGGACCCCTTTACTCTTAAATAATTCTGGGTCTAACAAAACAAACAACAAATGCTGATGAGGATGTGGGGGAAAAATGAACCTTATTACACTGCTGGTAGGACTGTAAACTAGTATAGTCATTATGGAAATCAGTATGGCTATTCTGTAGAAAAGTAAAAATAGAACTTCCTTATGATCCAGCTATACTACTCCTGCCTGCAGCTATAGCCCTGTGGCATCCGATTCCGTCAGATCTTGGAAGCTAAGCAGGATCGGGCCTGGTTAGTACCTGGATGGGAGACCACCTGGGAACACCAGAAGCTGTAGGCTGGGAGAAGGACCTGGCAACCCCCTCCCAAAAATCAATCTGCCATTGAAAACCCTATGCACAGCAGAGAAGCACTGACAATAGTGTTTCCCCTGTTGTACACAGGGTCGCTATGAGTTGGATACTGACTCGACGGCACCTAACAACAACAACAACAACAACATACTACTCCTAGATATTTACCCAAAGGAAGATAAGTCATCATACCACCAGCACACCTTCACTTCCATGTGTATTACAGCTCTCTTCACAATTTCGAAGGTATGGAATCAGCCCAGATGCCCATCAACAGATGGTTGGATTAAAAATGTTGTGCATATATACATAAGGGAATGTTATTTAGCAGAAAAGAAGAATGAAATTATATCATTTGCAGCAAAATGGATGGAACTGGTGATCATCATTTTAAGCAAAGTAACCCAGACTCAAACAGAGAAATATCACATGTTCTTATATGCAGGAGCTAGCTCTGCCTTAAGGAAAAAATTATATATATATATACACACACATACATACACACATACATATACATACATATATGTGTGTGTGTATATATGTGTGTGTTTATATACACACACAATTGAATATATCTAAGATTAGAAAATACAAGGGAGCCTATCATGAGGGGGAAGGGGGAAAGCAGGTGGGGGAGGATGAACAATATATGGGGATAAAGAGGGAGAGAACAAGTGTGCAAAATACAGGTTGCAATTCTTTAAAAATCTCATAATGAACCTGATCATACTGTATGCAATTTTTAAAAAGTCATACCAATAAATATGTACAATTATCTCTACATATTAATCAAAAAAGTTTTTTCAAAAAAGGTTATGAAAGCATCAATAATCCTGACTTGATAATCACACTGTGTATATATAAAATGAATTATAACTCTGTGCCCTATTAATATATAATCAAAATAATCAAAAATATTTCTGTTTATTTCCTAAGAATAGAAATACTCTTACATAATTTCAACGAAGTTACCAATTTCACAAATTTACATTGATTCAATACTTTAATCTACCATTCAAATTCCAGTTTTGTATGCTCACCTAATAATGTCCTCAATAGCATTTATTTTGTTCCAGTAAAAAATCTAACCTATAGTAATTTATTGCATTTAATTATCTTGCCTATTTGGCCCTCTTTGATATTGATTGTTTCTATAGCTTTCTGCCTTTTTTGTCACCAACATTTAATAAGAATATAGTTTCCACCCTCCCTACCCCACTTTTTCAGTAGAATGTTCATCATTTTCTACTTGTCTGATGTTTCCTTATAATAGATTGTCAAAGGTACTGCATAGTTGATGATTTGTCACTTTCAGGATATCATATCTGGAGGCACATGTGGTCTATGTCTCCCTTATTGGTGATGGTAATGGTCATATGTCTTCAGTGATTTTCTTCTATATGGTAGACATATGTTAAGTACTGGGTTCAGGGATGAATAAGGCAATTCCTTCACCAAGGAGATCACAGAGAAGTAGCAGATATGTAAACAGAAAAATGACAGTAACATGAATTGAGTGGTGTGAACAATGAAGCAACTAAATCTATTTTTTAGGAGTAACTTTGGCCAACGAAGTTGGTGAAACCTGAACAAGGATAAGATACTTGAGAATAGGAGACCATGCTAATGAATGTTTGATCCTATATAACACCTTGACTTATACCCATTAAAATAAATATTGAATAAATTAATGAAAAGAATGTATATATCTCAAAATGGTATCAAAATATTGTTGTTGTTAAGTGCTGTTGTGTCAGCAAAATATGGTGCACACACATTTAATTTTACTTCTCTTTTTAGCTCACTGTTGATTATGGAATTGTATGGCTTTGAGTATTTTGCACACTGAGGAGATATATTTATATGCTAATGGAAAACACTCATAATAAATTATGTGCAAAAATGTTTTATGTAAATTTACGATACCAACTTTTCTAATATATTTTTATATCCAGTTATAGACCTTGATTAAAAATTAAAATACAGAATCATACATCTTAAAGCAGAAAAGGATTTCAGGAGTGCACCAATTCCAATGCCTTCTCTTTGGGCAGAAGCCAGTTTGACAGAAGAAATCACGGGGTTCAGACAAGTGTAATGCTTCAACAAGGTCAAGACCATATGACTCTTAAGGAGTCTACTACTTTGGTTCTATTCTAAGCATGTTCCTGGAAGTAATTGGTGTTTAATTCATATTTGGAGAATGAATGATGTTCTTTCCTCCTAGAGCATTATTTTCCCCACTATTCAATGTGACCTTTGAGGAAGCCCTATGATCAGTTTCTATTTGTCGTGTCCAAGAGTCACAGCTAATCCTTCAAGCCACATTATGAAATTAGAAGTTCTGTTGGTGTGAAATATCTAAAACAGCAGTGTCTGATAGAAATATAACGTGTTTTCTGTCTACACCTCTTTGCACATGTCATTATAATATTTGATTTTGTCTTTTCAAGCTTCCCTTTGAAATCTTCTGTTTAGTTCTTTAACTTCATCCTGTCTTCCTTTTACTTTAGCTGCTTGACATCCAAGGGCAAGTTTCAGAGTCTCTTTTGACATGTGATTTGGTCTTTTCTTTTTTTCCTTTCTTTTTAACAACCTTTTACTTTCCTTATGAATGATATCTTTGATGTCATACCACAACTTACCTGGTTTTCTATCATTTGTGTCTAATGCATTAAACTTGTTCTTGAGGTAGTCTTCTGAACTCATGTAGCATATACTCAAGATCATACCTTGGCTCACCTACACTTGTTGTAATTTTCTTCTGTTTCAGTTTGAACTGCATATGAGCAGCTGATGGTCTGATCCACAATCAGCACCTGGTCTTGTTCTGACATTTCATATGGAGCTTTTCCATCGTCTCTTTCCACAAATGTAGTCAATTTGGTTCTTGTATGTTCCATCTGGTGAAGTCCATGTGTCTGGTCCCCATTTATGTTGGTGAAAAATGTATTTGCAATGAAAAGGTCATTGGTCTGAAAAAATTCTATCATGCGATCTCCAGCATCATTTCTGTCACCAACACCATATTTTCCAACTCCTGAGCCTTCTTTGTTTCCAACTTTTGCATTTCAGTCACCAGTAATTATCAGTGTGTCCTGATTGAATGTCTGATCTACTTCAGATTGCAGAAGCTGGTAGAAATCTTCCCTATCTTTATTAGCCTTAGTTGTGGGTGCATAAATTTGAATAATAGTCATATTAACTGGCCTTCCTTGTGGTGTATGGATATTATCCTATCACTGACAGGTCTGTATTTCAGGATAGACCTTGAGATACATTTTTCATGATGAATACAACTCCATTTCTCTTTAGTTTGTCATTCCCAGCATAGTAGACCATATGATTATCTGACTCAAAATGGCCCATGCCTGTCCATTTTAGCTCGCTGATGCCTAGAATGTCAATATTTATGCACTCCTTCTCTCTTTTGGGCTGGGATTTAGCTCAGTGGGTAGAGCACTGTGCTGCAGTTTCTGAGGCCCCGAGTTCAATTCCCAGCACCGCAAAAATGGGAGAAGGGCCTGGCAATCCACTCCCAAGGCAATCCCGAAGCACTCAGCCATTGAAAACCCTATGAGGGTCACTATGAGTCGGATGCCGACTCGACGGCACCTAACAACAACAACAAATCTCTCTTTTAATGATTTCTCATTTTGCTTGGAGCCTACAGATGTAGCCCTGTGGTGTCTGATCCCATCAGTTCTTGGAAGCTAAGCAGGGTCGGGCCTGTACTTGGATGGGAGACTGCCTGGGAACATCAGGTACGGTAGGCTTGGGAGATGGACCTGGCAACCCACTCCCAAAAATCAATCTGCCATTGAAAAACCTATGAACGCAGAGAAGCACTGACAATAGTGTTTCCCCTGTTGTATGTAGGGTCACTATGAGTTGGATACCGACTCGACGGCACCTAACAACAACAACAACAACAACAACAATTTTGCTAGATTCATCCTACATACATTGCATGTTCCAATTATTAATGGATGTTTTCAGTTGTTTCTCCTCATTTTGAGTCATGCCACATCAGCAGAAGGAGGTCCCTGGGGCTTTACTGCATTTCTATCATCAAGGTAGACTCTGAGAGGCAACTCTTCCACAGTAGTCTTTTGAGTGCCTTCCAACCTGCAGGGCTCATTTTCTAGCACTGTATCTGACAGTGTTTCTCTGCTATTCATAGGGTTTTCAATGGCTAGTTGTTTTGAGAGTGGGTTGCCATGTCCTCCTCCCTAGTCTGTCTTAGTCTGGAAGCTCAGCTGAAACCTGCCCACCATGCGTGACCCTGCTGGTATTTGAGATACCAGTGGCATAGCTTTCAGCTTTGTAGCAACACACAAGCCCCCACAGCACAGCAAACTGAAAGATGTGTGGGAGAGATTTTGTAGTAGCCACATTAAAAAGGAAAAAGAGTGAAATTACTTTTGATAATAAGTTTTATTTAACAGGTATAACCAAAATTTTAGGATTTCAAGTTTTACATAATTTAAAAATTATTGAGATTCTTTACATTTTTTCATTATGTCTTCGAAAACTGGTTAGTATGTAACAGTTCATCTTAATTTTAACTATGTAAATTTCAGGTGTCCAATAGCCATGTGTGGCTAGAGGCTATCATATGGTCTAGTACTCACAATTATGTTTATAAATTGGACAGTGAAGATCTTGATAATCTCCCATCATGTTTTGCATTATTCACTGTCAGCTTCCACAGGGCAAAAACCCCACAAAGAGTTTCTTCTCTTCTTGAGACTTTACTTTGACATAATCTCAGAGTTATGTGTCCAGATCTGTATATAGTTCTTATATAAAATCTCAGTGTTTTGGAGACAGATTAGACAAGATAGCAGCACTTTAATAAAAGCATATACAAATAACTACTTGCTCTTCTTATGGTATCAACAGCTAGTTGAGATGTTTATAGAATTAGATCATGGATAATATGTTTATCTAAATTGATCTCCATATCTCTTTTATAGATCAATACAAAACAAAATCAAACCAAATTGCTTTCTCTTAAATTTGAATAGAGGAGGGAGACAGGCAGCTGTGATGAAAATAATATTCAGATTTTAACTTCTTAATTTGATATCAATAGGGAAGATATTTTCTTGGCTTCTGTTAAAAACAGAGTATTTAATCAGATAACATGTCTAATTAGTGAGTAAAGATAATGTAATCAATGATCTTAGGACAAATATTTACTCCTATATCAATGTAATGCTATGTGGAGTTAGGATATTTTATTTGGCAATGTTGGTACTGTACAAACAATTTGGCAGTATCAATTTAAACTATATGTGTTAATTTCTAGGTGTTTAACATATATATTCATAGATGTACAAAGAGAAATATGTAAATGTAATTCACTGTAGTGGTCATAATAGCAAAAAATTAGAAAACAACACAAATGTCTATCAGTATAGGATTAGCTAAATAAATTACAATATATCAGTATATTGACATTGAACTGCCAGAAAGTCAAGCCAGAAGAGGGCATAGGATCAGAGGCATCATTGCTGACTTCAGATAAATATTGGCCCAAAGCAGAGATAACCAGAAAATATCTGTTTATATTTTATTGACTGGGCAAAGGCATATGACTGGATCATAATAAATTATGGATAATATAATGAAGAATGGGAATACTAGAACACTTAGGTATACTCATAAGGAATTTGTACATGGACCAAGAGGCAGTTGTTCAAACTACCTGGTTTAAAGTCAGGAAAGGTGTGTGTCAGGGCTGTATCCTTTCGCCATACCTCTTCAACCTCTATACTCAGCAAATAATCCAAGAAGCTGGACTTTATGAAGGAGAACGTGGCATCAGGATTGGAGGAAGATTCATTAACAATCTGCATTATGCAGATGACACACGCTGCTTCTTGAAACTGAAGAGAATTTGAAATATGTACTGATGAAGATCAAAGAACACAGCCTTCAGTAGGGATTGTGCTTCAACATGAAGAAAACAAAAATCCTTACAACTTGGTCGGTAAGCAAATTCATGCAAATGGAGAAAAGATTGAGATTGTTCATGATTTTGTTTTATGTGCTTCTACAGTCAACACCCACAGAAGCAGCAGTCGAGAAATCAAAAGATGCATTGCATTGAGACATCTTCAAAGTGTTGAAAAGTAAAGAAATCACATTGAAGACTTAAGTGCACCTGACTCATACTATAGTATTTTCAGTCACATTATATGCTTGTGAAAGCTGGATGTGAAATAAGGGAGATAGGAAAAGAACTGATGTTTTTGAATTATGGTGCTGGAAATGGATATTAACTATACCAGTGACTGCCAAAAGAACCAACAAATCCATACTAGAAGTGCAAACAGAAGGCTTCTGGAGCACAAGGATGGCTAGATTGCATCTTATGTATTTTGGACATGTAGTCAGGAGGGACCAGTCCCTGGACATCATGTTCAGGGGAGTGGCAGGTCAGCAAAAGAAAAAAAAGAAAAAAAGAAAAAGGAAAACCCTTTAGTAGATGGATTGACACAGTGGCTGCAGCAATGGGATTAACCATAAAAAAGATCATGTGCATGGCACAGTGTTGGGGAATGTTTTATTCTGTTGTATATAGGGTCACTATGAGTCAGACCAAACTTAACAGCACCTAACAACAATATACAGTAGTTTATATATTTCTTTTAAGTGAGACCTCTCTAATATCTTGATATAAAATTCACTCTAGAATATATCATTAAGAGAGAAAAGAAGATATGTCATCTAGATCACAGGTTGAAAAACAGTCCAACTTGCTGCATGATATTTGTAATTAAATTTTTGTTAGAATATAGCTTCTCTTGTTCGTATACAAGGGAGCAGTCTATGGCTGCTTTTATAATACAGTACCAGCATTGAATAGTTGCTGCAGAGACTGTATGAACTGGAAAGCAGAAAATATTTACTGGATGGCTCTTTAGAAAAAATTGTGCTGAGCCCTATTTGTGTTATATAACTTTTACTACTTAAGATAGCCTATAAAATAAGTAGAAACTACCACCTCTAAATATACCATTTTTGCAGTTGTAAACCTGAAAATAGTCTCAATGGTATGCTTGTTGGAATTTTCTGCCTTTAAGTAGGTTAAAATAAAAATCATCAAGGATATATTTCTACATGATTTTTTAATATGATCAATTTCATTTCCCTATGACTGGTTCTGTATTATACTAAAAAAAGAAATTGTAAAGATGGGAAATTACATCAACCAATTCATTATCTTGTATGCAGAATAACCAAATTGAAGGGTTTTTTTCCCCGCCTTCATAAACTCACTGTAACCACTGTGTTACTTGGAGGAAAGGGGGCAGAGTAGTAAGACTTAGTAACAAGAATGTAACTGACATCCTGAAGTCCCAGAGTGAGAAGACTGGGCCACAGTAAGCAATCCCAGCACTCGTCCAATATTCTGTGATTGAATAAATTCTGGCTTTCATATGTCTGTTGCCAGTGTGTTTGTTCACCTGGCTTTGAATTGCATTGCCTGGCCTTTGAAAGGGGTGGCACACACAGACAGGTATAGCTTATTTGGAGTTTGCTAATTTGTCTTGCTGAACACTAGGGTTGCAATGCTATTATGTTTACTCAGGTCAGGCTCTTTAGATATAGTAGGCTGTTTAAGTTGAAATTTATTTGTTGAGAAGAATTGCATCCACACTCTGGAGTGAATTACACTTAGATAACTAGGTAACTTAACATACTAAAGGTATATACAGAGGGTACCCAAAAAGCAGACACATCTTGGGCCAAAAACTTATCATTTTGAAGTTTTAAGAATGCACCATATGTTTGTACTGTTAACTCCTGTCTGGTGTGGACATGATTTGGTAGACTTCTGTGGTGAGCTTGTAAACTGTTCCAACACCGTAGCAGAAGTAGCACTTGTTGCTATGTGAGGCCTCTGGGATCTTCCCTTGTGCACATGACATATAGAACTGTGCATCTCAAACTTATAAACACTTGCAATTTTTAGCATGTTGAAGGTTCTCTTGCATCCTCACACCTCCATTGTCATTATACTTTCACAATGTTCACAAATTTCAGATACCACTTCAAAGTGGCCTTGTATTCCTTGAATGACAACTATGCTTCTGCTGTTTTCTTTGACAATTCTGCCTATTGCATGGTGGTGCTGGCATTCATTTGATTAATGCCATCTTTTGAATGAATGTCATGGATACATATTGCTACCATAATTTAATTCAATTTCAAAAAAGAATACGTAGATAATATCTCCTAGTAGGTGTATATATTTTTTGTGTATATTTTTTGGCACTCCTGGTATATCACATTTTAATATCCATGCAAATCATTGAGGCAATTCTGGATTAATATAGAATCCTCCACAGAGGGGTTGTTTTCATGAGGCCTCTTAGGTAGGCTCTCTTCTGGCCCAGGGCTGAGTACTTTTCTTCCTTTGCCATCCCATCTCTGGCTAGTCACTCTCTATACCTGGTACTGGTTTTTCTGACAAACTTATCCATGAAAATTTTCTTCTTAATTTAATAAAACTTTTATAATACTTTGGAGGTTTTCCCAGAAGAGAGACATAGTTATCTCCTTGACGTTTTCCCCAGGATCTCCTCTGCTTCTGTTTTTGTATTTCCTGATTTCTTGCTTCCTTTATCATTGACATCTGTTGATAATATCCTGGCCTCTGCTTTCTCTGGTTCCAGCCTCTGGTTCCAGCTTCTCTTGGCATTCAACTTCTCGGGGTTTAGGTATGCCTCGTTTAAACCAAACAACACTAAACCAAACCAAAGAATATCTGTTTAACACCCCTATTCACAAACATGATCTTTGTATATCTAAGAGGGTCTCCTCCAATAATTACAATAATAAATCTTTCCCCATTGTCATGGATTGAATCTAAAATGCTCCCTAAATTCATGTGTTTGAAAGTTGGATTCCCCAGTCAGTGGTGCTGTCCTGGAAGGTTATGGAACTTTGGGAGGCAGTTTCTAGCTCTGTGGAAGTAGGTAATTGGGGGTGAGCCTTTGGAGATTTTTACCCTAGTCACTTTTCTCTCTGCTCTCTGCTTCCTGATCACCAAGATGTGAGGTTCTGTGCAATGCTCCCTACCATGTCTGCTCTGCTACCCATTGTTGTCATTCCTGCCCTGCTACCATTATGGACTATAATTCTTTAACCATGAGATTCTTATAAATCTTTCCTTCCAGAAGTTTGCTTTGGTCACTTGGTCTGTGATGCATCAGCTGACTATACAGAAAATTGATACTGGGAGTGGGGTTTGTTGCTATGCAGAAAACTGACCACGTGGTTCTTAGGCCCTTGGAACTCATTTGCAGGAAGAGCTTGGGAGAGTTTGGAGTTGTAGGTGAGAACATCTGGCATGATGTAAGTAGAGACAGTAAGTAGAAGGGCAGTTCTGGTGAACATTTGGAAGACCCGAATATTGCCTCTGATAGAAATGGAGATGGAGCTGACAGGGTTTCAGAGGACTGAATTGGGACATTATCAACAGGACTAGAGGCAATTTATGTTATATTCTAGCAAAGAACTTGTCTGTGGTTTGCCCATGTCCTTAAGATTTAAGAGAGGCTAAATTTAAGAGTAACAGACTAATTAACTTGGTGGAGGTAATATCACAAGGGCAGCAAAATATAGGGGATGTGTCATGGTTGTTGCTTCCTACTTTCAGCAAGACTTATGATGAAAAAATAGAGAAAAAGGAAGAACAAGAATATCTAATAATATGCAGTTTAAAGGAGAAAAAAGCCATGGCTTGTTACTGCAGATAGGGTTGGTTTGGCAAGGAGGCCAAAATTGTTAAAGAGGTAAGCTGCAGTAAAAGGAAGCCTTGAACTTTTTTCTGGGACAATGGAAATCTGCTGGGGGCAAAACAGGAGTCAGGCCCCTCCCATTGGTAAATTCATTTAAAATGGCAAAATCATTTGAAACACTTTCATTTGAAAAGATAATGTCTGAAAAGTGAATGCCTTGTGGGCACACTCCTGAAAGAGCCCACTCTGGAAAGTAGTTTCTCAGTTGGGGAACATAGAGTCAGATTCTGTAGCTGTGGTTCCAAAGGGCTCAGCTAGTACTTGAATTAACAGCAACCCTTTGCAATGTCCCTGTTATTCTGGTTTTACAGGTATGCAGGATGCAAGAGTTAAAGGGTTATGGAGGCTACCACCAAAGTTCCAGAAGATAGTCTGTGTGGCTAGGAAATGTGTTCAAGGGTCAAGTGTCCTGTAGAGAGCCTGTGAATAGCTCATGCATGAAGCTTTGAGAGTGGAGCCTAAGCAGCAGTGGATACCCCAGCATGTTGGATATGACAGGAATGTGAAACGTCTGCTGATGAAAGCTACTAGCAATGAGTTGAGCTAGCCCAAGTGGGCCATTTGTGGCCTGCACAAGCCCAGATGATGCCAAGGGCCATGTAATGTCATGTGTGACAGATGCTAGACTTCAACCAATAGGGTTTGTTTGTCCAGCAGGATATCAGTTTTTCTATGGACTAATTTCTCCTTTCTTTGTCCCCATTCCTCCATTTTGGAATGGAAATGCTTACTCTGTGCCATCCTATGTTGGAAGTATATAACTTGTTTTAATTTTGCAGAGGCTCACTGCTAAGTTTGCTTTGAGTCTCTATGGAGACTTCAGACTTGGACTTTGAACATGGTTGAGACTGTTAAGATTTTGGGGACTCTTAAAGTTGGACTGAATGTATTTTGCATTATGAAAATGGCCATGGACCTTTGGGTCCTGGGGTGGAGTGTCATAGTTTGAATCTAAAATGTCCTCCAAAGGTCATATATTTGAATGTTGGGTCTCCAGCTGGCGGTGATATCCTCGGAGGTTATAGAATGTTGGGAAACAGGTGCTAGCTTTGCAGTAGGTCATTTGAGGTAGGACTTTGGAAGTTTTTATCCTGGACCTTTGGTTCTGGTTGTTTTCTCTCTGCTGTATGCTTCCCTATTGCCAGAGTATGAGGTTCTGTGCCATGAGTCTTGGCATGCCTACTCTGCTGCATGCTGCTACCACATCTTCCCTACAGCCATTATGGACTGTGTTCCTCTAACCATAAGGCCTCAATAACTCTTTCCTCCCATAAGTTTGCTTCAGTCAGTTTATTTGCCATAGTGATATATCAGCTGAATAATATATCTCTGTTTCTCTGTGTCCCCCAGACACACTGTTCTTTCATGGTTTTGCTTCAGGCTGTCCTTGTACTTGAATGTACCCTGGATTTTCTGCCCACTAAATACCTCTCATCCTACCTCATTTTTCTCTGACTCCATGGAGAGAGTTATGCTCCCTCATTTTCAATTCTCAACATTTTATTCCTAAATCTATTACTGTTTGTGTATTTAAATATTTTTTGTGCTCAGCTTGCTCTTTGATCACAATTTGTGCATTATTTTTTATACTATACACTTTGAACAGCATTGATCACAGAGCAAGTCTACATGACATGTTGTTGAATGAATGTGCTGTCCTTCAGAACTCCTGGCAGCCATAAGAGTTGAAGGTTCAATGAATATCAAGGACATTATGGCATTGAATTCATTCAATAGCAAATATTTATTCAGTACTTATTATGTACCATATCTGACATGGTACTTGGCATATATCAATGAATAAAACAAAGATCTCTATACTTTTTATGGTGATGAGATAGGCAAAGACTAATAGAAATAACAAACAATTCTACAGTATATTAGAAGACAAGAAGTGCTACAACAAACAAACAAAAATTAGTGCAGGGTCAGAGAGATCGGGAGTGATGGTGTCATGCTAGACAACCTCTGGTCTCTTCAATGTTGGTTTTAATTCTGGGATCCATTAATATCCAGCATTTGAGCCACACAATCTAAGCATTTTCATGAACTCATTTAATTTTCATACCAGCCACATGAGATAGGTATTATTCTTATTATCCTCATTATACAGATTAGGAAATTAACATAAGTGGGGTTCAGTTGACTAAATTAACAGGTCACATAGCTACATATGGTAAGGCTGGGATCTGAACATAGCCAGTCTGATCTAAAAGTTCAGGTTCTTAATCAGTACTAATTTGTACCTTGGTATCTATAGGAGATGATCCGTCCACTACATTCTCCACTTTTTGAATATTCAGTATAGTAATTCTTCCTTTTATAGACAGTTTTATTGAAAGATAAGGAATTTTTTTACAGCCAGGGGGCAGCAAATGATTGCTTTTGAACTCTGCATAGGGCAAATGAAAAAATAGAGATAGCTTTTTTAGCTGTTTAATTGTGGTTAATATGTCCCTAAATAAGACAATGGAAGGCTTCTCTGGTCTTTTCCTTTATGGTTGTAGACTAAAATTACTTTCTTTCATGTTAATAGTAACATTTGAAAATATTGCTTTAAAATAATAAATTAACACAGAATATGTAATATCATTTTTATCTAGTTTTGATCTAAAATCAATATAACTAACATTTTTCCACTTTGATTTTATAAATATTTAAGGTGCCAGAGTATGTGTATTCTTCAAAAATAGTTTAAATTCTGTTTTCACAACTAGAAAATGTAATAAAATTGATAAGTATTTGTGCTCATATATTCTTAGCAACAGAATGTAGAATTCATGTATATAAATATTTTCTCAAATAAAAAAGTAAAAAAGGAAACAATGTAGTTTGGAAAAAAAAGTCCACTAGCTTAAATACTATTTTAGGTTTCCTAAGCTGTGAAAAATGGGAGAAAGGCCTGGCAATCCACTCCCAAGCAATCCCGAAGCACTCAGCCATTGAAAACCCTATGAGGGTCGCTATGAGTCGGACACTGACTCGATGGCACCTAACAACAACAACAAGCTGTGAAAAGGTGTATTTGCTACATATTGTAACACTTGGGGGTTACCTTTAGAACATTTTAAAGTGATAATATATAGAATAGCATAACAGGGCTTTTAGTCTTTAAGGAATCTTAATGAATAGCCACTCATTAACCTAACCTAATTGGTTAGGTTAATTCTTACCTAACTTAATTGGAAAACAGTCTTAGGTCTAATTTGCCTAAATCAAATGGAAAGACTTGGAATTGGGATATAGAATCCCTAGCATTCTGATGAACATGTGTTTAAAGGTGAAGAGATTCCTAATGCTTTATTCACCGGCATGCAGACACACAAATCCAAAGTGAAGAATGTCAGCGTTACCCTTGGAGAATACCAGTGGTGACTTGGCCCTGGCAGCCAGTGCTGAGGGGTGGGTGGGGCAGAACCTGGAATCAATTAAACACTCTGGGCTGCTGGCTCTGGACTTTGGGTGATGGAACACTGGAGAAGTCCCAGCTCCTGCTTAGCCTTTCTTCTGCCTGAGTTATCTACTGCAGTCATAACAAGCCAACCTCACCTCTGGCAAAGGGTCTCATAGTAAAGCCCTATAGATCCTGCTCCAAAGCATCTCCTTTCAGAAGGCCACCACCTCACATTCATTTATTTTATTTAGAACAATTCATCTATGAGCCATTTTTCATGATTTTAAAAGAGTAGCTGCACCTTTTTTTTTTTTTTTTATGGTACTCAGTGTTGATCCCAGGGCCTTGCGTTTGCATGCTTTGCAAGTGCTGGATCACTGAGCTGCATCCCTAGCCCATTTTTTTACTTTTTGAGACAAGCTCTCACTAAATTATGCAGACTGCTTCTGGTCTCAAACTTGCGATCCTCCTGCCTCTGCCTCTTTAGCCCCTGGGATTACAGGCGTGTGCCACCATGCCCGGATGTAACTTTTTAAAAGTAGGAAACGTGAAGAATAAAAAAATTTATAAAATGCCCCCAAATACAAAGATAAAATAAAATAAAATAAAATAACTAGGAAATGTGCAAAACACCCAAAAGGAAGTAGAGAGAATGCTGCTCTTTACTATGCAAGCTACATGGGGGTTTTCCTAACGTAAACATTTGCCTTGCACCAAGTGGAAAAACAACTCCAAGCAGCCAGGAAAAAAAAAAAAAAAGATTAAAAAAATTAATAAAAATGGAAAAAGAGAAAAAAATGTAAACATGCTTGAAGGAATTATTCCTTATACCACTGGTCATTATTAATGCTTTAGGATAACTTACTATTTTCTTGAAAGAATTTCTTCAGAATAGGGAAAACGTAGCCTTTGTTCCAGTGCTCCTCAGGGTCTCAGCCTGTTGTAGACCCCTTCTTCCAAGGCCTTTCTCTGCTCTCTGTCTGCTTCTGCAGCCCCATGGGTGTCATTGTTAGCTCTACACACGTGCTATTGTAATTGCCTGTTTACTTGTCTTGGCCCCATGTGAGGCAAGGACCTTGTGTTCATAATTGAATCCCTCAGACCCTAGCACACACCTGGAATAGATAGACTGGGTAAAAGAGAAGCAGTCTTTGAGGACAAGGAGGAAGAAAGCTCTTTGCCTGCTGAGGGAGGCAAGGTACAGATTCTAGAAGAAAGGGTGACTGTGGTAAACTTAGAGGCCTAGAGCTGGTGGCTAGGGAGCTCTGTACGGAGAGATACACTTCATGATATTGCTCAATGGTTGTCTTTTGCCAAAGCAAGACACAATAATTATCTGACTCTTCCGGGTTCTAAATTAACAGCTGATGCCATTTCCCTTTCCCCCTCCCACAACCATTTGTGGGGCTTCATATTTGACAGAGAACTTTCCACTATTTTTTTTTTTCAGTTAACAAATATAAGAAGTCCTTGAAATACATGCCAAGAGAAGTTCTATGCACAGGGAAATATATATTTAGTATATATGTCAAAACATTTTATACACTATAAACATAATGACTAACATATAATATCTGCCTTTTACATATTTATATAATATATATTCATATATTTATATGTCTCTATAACATATTTAATATTTGCATGTTTTTCCCTTTTCTGGTCCTAAACAGTAGTTGGTTCCCTGGGCACTGCTGTGTTGGTGCACATGCTTTGTACAGATGGCACTCAGATGTGAGTTACTCTGAGAAGTATTTTTAACCCTCAACGCTACCTCACCTTGCCTGCTGGGTCTTACCATGTTCCCAACTGTAGTACTGCTTTCTTTTCTGAAATACTATGCTTGTTATCTCTCTTCCAATTCTTAAAACCATCTATTTGGTATTTGTTTTAGTACATCTGTATTCTAAGCCTCTTCATTAGATTTTAAGCTCTTTGAGAGTATTTGGCTTTATATTCTCTCCATGCTTAGCCTTGCATGTAGCAGGGGCCCTACCTCTATGCCTCTGCTCTTGCCGTTCCCTTTGCTGAGAGTGGGTTCCTCCACCCCTGCCCCAGATATTTGTATGCCTAGCTTCCTTACTTTACTGGGATCGTCACTCAAAAAATCGCCTTTCAGCGTCTGAAATCCTCTTGCCTTATGGCAGTTTAAATTCTCTTTTCCTGCTTCATGTATTATTTTTTTCTTTACCACAAAATACATATAGATTTCTATCTTTTTTCATTTATTTTCTTTATTTTCTGCTTAGAGTGCAAGTTTGATGAGGACAGAGATTTTCGTCTATTTTGTTTACACCTATATCCTTAGTGCTTAGCACACAGTAGGAGACCAACAAATATTTAATGAGTAAAGAAATAAATAGGAGTAGCATTCAATAAGTACAGCAGAAATGAATCATAGTATATAGGCATTGGATCTGTGCCTAGAACTAATGTCAAGGGAAATGAATTTTTTTTTTTCAACTTATGTGGAATGGCACTAGCTAAATTAATTCACATTTACCTGAATCTGTTAAGTTTATGAAAAGCCAACTAATTGTTTCATGGTGGTTACATATTTTTTAAAAATAGTGAGTATATAAAGATTTCCAATCTATTTCCACTTACCAAAATGTCTTTGTCTCCTGAATTGCCAGAGAAATGATTATGCTTCAAAGACATCTGTTCAGCTCATCATTTTTGTTTCCTCCTGTGGTTTATACAATTGAGCCCATTGGTGCATATTTGTTTACATAATGTGACATATGGTATTGGTCAGTTCTGGCCATAGAAGTGTCCTGAAGATTTGCGGTAGTACTGGGCCTCACAATGTGGTTTTTGTCACTGAAAAATTAGATTTCTTTTCTGGTAAGCAACTGTGTACTGAGTATGTTGACAGGAATTTTGAATAAAGATATTTAGATTTCCCATCCTGTTGCAAAATAATGAATTTTAAGAGAGTGAGTGTTTACTGAAGGAGTAGTTCTTTTACTTACTGAAAGTAAGCTTTTAGATCTGGGTAAATTTGGGGAACTTGACACTCTAGGACAAAATGTGGAAGATGCTGGGACTTTAGGTAGAATTTGTAAAAGTATAAGATAAAATAGCTTACTTTTCATGAATTGGAATCAAGTATTTTCCAGAAAGGCTTAAAGTTTTACAACTTTATTTCAGAGTAGGGAAAAAATAAGAGGAATATGAATATACTTATGAAAATTATATGGTTTTGCTTCTGGAACAAGGCGACTTTATAATTGTGATCTATTTTATTTAGTCAGTTTCCCTCAGCTTTAATTAGAATTCTTGGTTTTGTCAAATAAAAAACAAAACTGGATTTAATATGGAAAGACTTTATTTAAAAGGATTATTGCAAGGAAGAAAGGAACTATTGCAATAGGGAGGGAGATATTATAACAGGGAGAATGTTATGACCATATGATTTTGGGATATGTCAAGAGTTAGGGAAAAAGAATGGTTCCTTTGTAAGAGAACTGAATGAGGCTCGAAAGAACCGGTGGTGGGAAAGTAAGATGAAAGAATGGTGTATAGGGTGGCAGAGGAAGGAGAAAAGCTTAGCTAGAATTTGCTTAACAGTCATTTTGTTTCCAAAGATTGATGGAAAAAGACATTCAATGAATCATTCGTGAGCCAAAAAATGTTAATTTGGAGGGTCTGTGTTTGGCTTTGTCCTAGGTAAAAGGGGCATCCATAAGCCTATTCTAAGTCCTACAGAAAGGTTGGTTCCTTATAGTAAGCCATTTTGCAGAACCTGAAATGGTGGGTGGATTCATTTAACCTTTGATGCCTTCCAGCATAGGGTTCAGGTAAAATTCAACACTGTTAGTTTCTAAATCTAGAATGGATTTGGAATAAACTTTGGCTTCTTTATTTTTTCTTTACAAAAGGATTAAAACGAACAGTTAGATGGTGGCTAATTTTGACATTTGAGATTCCATTGCTCTCCAGGGTATTTCTGGGAGAAAAAAAAGTATAATATGTAAAGTATTTAATCAAAATAAAAAAGTTGAATCAAGAAGGTATGCTCGGAGCTTTATAACTTACAGCTAAGGCACACATTGTGTTTGTTGTTTTAAAAGTGCCATCAAGTCATGACCAACTCTTAGCGACCCTCTTGGGTTTTCAATGGTTGATTGTTGTTTCGAGATTGGTTCAGGAGTGGATTGCCACGTCCTTCTCCCACTTTTGTGGTGCTGGGGATTGAACCCAGGGTGTCAAGGACCATATAGTGGCACTCAACCAACTGAGCTAAACCCTAGCTTGTTGTTTGTTAGATGCCATCAAGTCATAATGGACTTCTGTTTACAACTGAACGAAACCCTACCCAACACTGTGCCATGCACACGATCTTTTTATGTTTGAGCCCGTTGTTGCAGTCACCATTTCAGGGGCTTTATTCTATTCCTGTCATTAAGGTTGACTCTACTTTGAGGAGGCAGCTCTTGCCAGTCATTTCTTGAATGCTTTACAGCCTGGTGGTGGCGGGGGTATTTTCTAGCATTATATTTGACAGTACTTCTCTGATCTTGATAGGGTTTTCAGTGGCTAACCACTTTGGGATGTGGGCTTTTGGGTCCTTCTCCATAGTCTGTCTTACTCTGGAAACTCAGCTGAAACTTGTCTACCATGGGTGGCCCTGCTGCTGTCTGAAATATTGGTGGCATAGCTTTCAGCATCACAGCAACATGCAAGCCCCAAAGCATAACGAGCTGACAGACACATGGGGGAAAGTACATATTAGAGGATGCAATTTGCTGGTTTATATGGTAGCTGACATCCAGAGATATTGCCTATTTAAAAGAAAATAAGAATATGAAGTATATGAGACAATAAATCTGAATATTAATTATGAAAATCAATATTTAGACAGTTTACCTTAATAGTAAGCACCTGGTTCATCCTGTCCTGCAGCTGTACAACTGTGGCGTCAGATCCTGTCAGATCTCAGAAGCTAAACAGGGTTGGGCCTGATTAGTACTTGGATGGGAGACCACCTGGAAACACCAGGTGCTATAGGCTTGGGGGAAGGACCCAGGAACCCACTCCCCCAAAACAATCCACCACTGAAAACCCTATGAATAGCAGAGAAATACTAACAATACTGCTTTGCCTGTTGTACGTAGGGTCGCTATGAGTTGGACACCGACTTGACAGCACCTAACAACAACAACAGCTCATCCTAAGCTACTGGTTTTACAGAAAAATTATGGACTGTTTACTGATTTCCTAAGACATTTCATTCTGCAATGAGTGACAATGTTATGACAGAAGGTTGAATAAAAAGATAAAGAATTAAGGTAAAATGTTAGGAGTTTCATTTTGTAATATTGTGTTAAAAAGACCATAAAATATATGTTGTTGTTGTTAGGTGCCGTCGAGTTGTTAGCCGACTCATAGCGACCCTGCATACAACAGGCGAAACACTATTGTCAGTGCTTCTCTGCTGTTCATAGGGTTTTCAATGGTGGATTGAGTTTTGGGAGTGGGTTGCCGGTTCCTTCTCCCATAAAATATATAGTTTACATTAAGTCAGCTTATTTTTTTCAGAAATGTATTGGATGCATCGACTCAGAAATTGACAATTTTTTCTCTTTTAACTATACTCGTATTAAATTCTGATTTCCCCAAAGTAGCTTGGAAATGAGGAAACTGCATAATTTTATTAAAGTCTCTGAAATTCCAAACATATGCCATACATATAAAAACAGACTGAGGGTGGGGAAACTTTCAAGGAGTGTTTTGTAGGTGTGCCCACCTGGTAGGGAAATTGGGCCCAGGAAATTGTTCCTGGTCTCAGTCTGCGAGGAACCCTTGTATCCTATCTGGGTTTTTTATCACTCACAGGCTGGGTGACCCAGGGTCATCCAGTTTATCTAACTTCAGCTTCCTCATCTGTTAAATGTAGATTAGATGGACTGTTAGAATCAGTCTAACTTGAAGGGTCGTATTTTCTTAAAGCCAGAACTTGCTTGATTTATGAAGGAATTTTAAAAACACTGGATCATCAACAATGGCAGAAAGTTGCATACAGATAGAATGAAATGTTTCTACATATATAGGTTTCCAGCTCAGAAAGACATGTAGGAGGGCTCATTAGGAAGAAGAGCTGGATAGAACAGAAAGATATAAAGTAAATGGCACAGAAGAGAGATTTTTCTCTGAAAAGAACTAAGTGCTCAGGGAAGAAAACATTCTTGCTTGTGACACTTTTCCTCAGCATCCTGCATTCCTTCTTTCTTGCCTGGTATTTTTACAGGTTTACTGCTTACGCTCAGAAACTCTCCCTCTTTCTACAGGAACTCTCTTTCTGTGTTCTTTCTTTTCTTCCTCCTCAGTCTCTGCAGAGCGATAACACTTTTACCAAGCAAGCCTCATTTCAGTCTTAGCTTCACCTGTGACAGCTCACCACTTGTTTCCAGGGCCCTATGCACAGGTATGAAATAGCTCCCATTGCTATTTCATTTCCAGACAGTAGATGTTGCTGGTTTACTGTTAAAAAGGTCTTTTTGTCAGTCCATTGATCAGAGTTCCCAGGTTTCATATATCGAATTCTATGTTGAATCACCTTAGAGTTAGATATGTTTGATTTCTACTTGTTTGTAATCACATCTTCTAGGTGGCAATTCCACAAACATATGTGAAATACAGAAATGATGCTTCCCAATTTTAGGTATTTCTGTAGAAGAGTTATTTTCTGATTTTGATGCCACTGGTAGGGAAAACTAGCTCCCTGCCTAAGAGATCTTCATTAAATCATCCCTTCCTCTGTGAAATATTGAGATGCTGCCTTTTGAAAAGGAATTTTTAAAAAACTTGTACAACTGACAATATCTTCTAGCTAAGCATTTGTAGTTCTAATATTAACATAGTTTTTAAAGAGACTTTTCAAATTGTACCACTCACTTGATTTTTATGCCTTTGATATTTTCCTGTCTTTAAGCCAGAAGATATTTTTAATCTTAAAGGATGCAATTAAGAATTAGTTTTCTGAAGTTTGTCATTCTCTCCTTAATGCTATGTGAATAAACCAAAGGGAATATTATATAGCAGATATACATACTTCTGTGATAGACATACACTGCCATTAGAAATACCTCCTTAGCTTTTGTAAATAATTCAAAGATGTCTTCTTAGGAGGTGTCTTAAGAATTTTTATGGAAAACAAAGTTATGAAGAAACTAAAAGAAATTTATCACTAAAAATTCATAATCTTTTAACTCTTGTGACTTATGTTCCCAATATACAATTTCATTTATTTAACCAAATGTAGATTTTAGAATATAAGTTTCTTTTAGGGGGTGAGATGGGTAACGTTATTTGAACAAATGCTATTTAAAGCCAAAAACTAAAAGTATAAACTGGAATTAAGAGGGTTTTAACTTTTGTCAAAAGCTCTTTAAAACTTGTATTTTTTTTCACAAAACTGTGAATTGCATCAACTTTTCTTGGAAATGTCTTTAATTTGAAAAATATCAGTGTATGGGACTGTTATTCAGGAGGATAACCTATGTATATATTTTAGGAGATAAGTTAAATTTTAATCAGGTTTTTGGTAGCATTAGAAACAGCTAAAGATTCTTAGACCTGGTGATTTTGTACAGGTTATAATGTAAAAATGATCTCTGCTGTACCTCCCAACAGGGGGTCCTGCCATTTCAGTGTTTCCTTTTTATTCTCCAATTACCTGAATGCCATGCACTGAACACAATGCCTCCCTGACTTGGTGATGGATTTGTGTAGCTGTCAGCCCTAGATTTATTGCTTCATTTGGGAATGAGCTCTTTCAGTAGCACATGCCCTGCAGATCTTTCAGAAGTAGCAAAACTGTTCATCTGAGGCACAGTATTAGTCCACACATCACAAGCCTGCACTCCTGAGATTATGCAGGTTTTTTTTTTTTCTGAATAAAGTTAAAAATTCAAAATGACAACACAAATTACTTAACTTCATCCTAACTCTGCTATGTTACTGTCTGGCAACAGCCATAGCTAAATCTATGATTTAGATTTCAAACTTAGTAAGTGAGAGATCATCTTTGTGAGCCAGAATACACAAAGCAGCAGTTGCAACAATATCCTTCCACAACACGTTAGAAAGAACATCACAAACACATTGCCAAAATTATTAATTTTTGGAGAAGAAAAACACATGGAGCAAATTTTCCTGTACAACTAATACTGTATGCCTTGAAAATTACTCTAACAATAACATACAATGGTTGAATTATATGTTTGAGACATTGGAATTCTTGTTAATTCATACTTTAACTGTTTTATAGCTAAACTTCCTTGAAGAAACCAGATACCTTTAGAAGCTGAAGTTCTGAGGACTCAGAAAAAATTCTGGGAGCCAAACTCAGTTTCTTATACCTAAGAATGAGACAAGGAAATGTAAGGATGCAGGCAATATTTCCTCTTTTTTCCTTTTCCCTTTCATGCTTCTCATATCTAGTAGATCAGTTTTGCTCAGATGTTGTCTCTAGTTTCCACATTCCAGACATATATCAATCTTTTCTCTCCCCAAAGTATGACATTTTAAATCTCCTTATTTCTATTTCTTTCTTCAGGCTTAAGAATCAGGGGATGTTTGGAATCTTTTCTCTTTCTCTTGTTCCTCTTTTAAACCCTTAAAAGTTGCTCAGTGCTTCCTCCAAAATATTTCCTCTTTTGCATCTTTAAAATGCTGTAACTCTTTTCCTCTTACAATGTATTTAATAGGTCAATTTCACATTAGTTTATCTACAACGTTTTTTTTTTTTATCTTTTTCTTGCCCAGAACGTGGAGTTTAGACCTTCATGCTCTAAAGACCAAATATAGAGTTTGCTGGTAAGTTTTTAAAAACCTGGCCCAGCTGGCATAATCATCACTGCAGTGATAGCCTTGCTTGGAACAATGCATTTCCTCATTGCTTCCACATTTTCCTGTGATCATTCCACTTGGTCTCTGTTCATGCCATCTCTGCCACAGTTTTCTTTGTGCATGTTCACATTCAGTATGTTGTTCACTCTAATAATAGTGCAAGTCCCAAATGCTTCATTGTTTCCCAAGAAACCCCCATGTGGCCATTCTCCTGTTGGAATTTTTTTGCTGACATTTCTGATGCACATTCTGTGAGTTGTCTTGTGTTCTTAGTTGGCCTCATGTGACCAACTGCTATGTCTCCAAGAATATTTAAAATCCCTGAAAGCTGAAGAGAATTTTGATCATCTTTTGCTAGTCACCCTCCATGTTTTTGTTGTTGTTGTTGATAATGGCATTTGTTGTCTCCCTGAGGATTCGCATGACCGTTCCTTCAGTGCATCTCACATGAGACCACAGTGGTTGTTCAGAGAGGACCATGGTGTGATTTGAACATTGCTTCCCCTGATTCGATTTCTTGTAACAGCTTTATTGACAATGTAATTTACTTACCATAAAATTCACCTATTTTAAGTGTAAAAATCAATGTAATTCAGTATATCTAAAGTTGTGCAACCTCCACTACAACCTAATTTTAGGTTATTTCCATCACCTCCCAAGGAAACCTTGTTCCTATTTTCCATGACTCCTCTATTGGCTGGCATTCAGCACATCTATATTTTAAAACAGTGAGTGTTTTAGAGCATCTCCTTTCAATAGTATGACTACTCATGTCAAGGAATGCTATTAACTGATTTTGATGGCTATTATAAAATTTTCCACCATTCATTAATAGTTAAAACTATGTGGCTGGGCATTCTAGTTTTAAACTTTTCTTCTTAATGCACCAAACTCCAATGCATAAGACCATTTGCTTCTTGTGCAATTGTAGATTTTTTTTTAACAAGAAACTTTTGTCAGTAGGTGAACTAATTTCACTATCTTGATTGGATAGATGAGTCCATCCAATTTTTATGACACTGGTAAAAATAATTCTTTGATAAAAACATTTCATTCAAGATTGTCAAGTAATTTGTGTGGATATTGTCTTATATCTGTATTGATTAATTTAAAAATTGGTGGCAAGGGAATGCTGGGTGTGGTGGCACATGCCTATAATCTCAGTGACTTGGGAAGGGGAGGCAGGAGGATCACCAGGCCAGAGGCAGCCTGCATAACTTAGCGAGACTCTATCTCAAAATAAAAAGGAAAAATGGCCTGCATATGCAGCTCAGTGGTAGAATGCTTGGAAAGCATGCATGAGGCCCTGGGTTCAACACCCTAGTACCTGGGGGAAAAAAAAGAAAGAAAATAGACATTAGTAATTTAAAACATTTTATTTTACAAATGCGCCTGATTTAACAAGTGAAGAAATTGATTTGTAGATGGCAAATTAGGAGCTGCAGTTAATCTAGGTAACTTGTGCATTTGTGATTATGTCCAATGTTTGCCAGCTGTTGGTCAGGAGGCTGAAATTTTGGTATTTGTTTATTTTATTACTTCTCATGGTTTTATGAACAGCCTGTTGATTTTACTTCCCAAACATTTCTTGAATTTCTCCTCTGAATATCATCTTATGTTATTGCCCAGTCCAAGCCTTCTTCATCCCTCTCTTAGATTTTTGTAGTACAATCTTAACTTGTATTTCTGCTTCTACCCTTGTGCCCTCTCCCCACTAACTCCAACACTCAGCCTGTCCTTACACCACAGCCAGAGTGATCCCTGGAAAACCAACTCCGTCTATGTGCTTCTACCAGAAGGAGAAAAAAGGCCCTGCTTCTTAGCACAACAGACAAGGCCCTCCACGTTCTGCCCTTTGCTCATATCTTGATCCTGTTTCCTGCCAATATTCCCACACACTTGATGTTCTAATGACACTTCCATGCCAGGTTGTTCTCTGTGTATACCCTAGTTTTTCATGCTTCTCTTCAAGCAGTTCATTTTCCTTGCAGTGGTTGTCTTTCACTCTCTATTTGCGTACATGATTTTGATTCATATTTTTCAAGATAGCTCAAGCATCCTCTCTTTCAGAAAGCCTTTCTCTGACCACAGGTTAGATGAAGAGCCCCTCTTCTGTGCTCCTCTCAGGACACGTGTGCATGTGTATGTGTGTGTGTGTGCATGTGTATATGTACCTGTGTGTGCATGTGTGCTGCTCTCTCCTCTTCTTATAAAGCCCCCAGTGTTCAATTATGGGGTCCCCATTCCCTTTGCCTACATCTATCATCTCACTCATCTTCTCACTTTGAATTAATTTGGGTAGATGTTCTCTGCTGGTGTCCAAATACCTTGAGAGTACATATCATCTTTAAATTCCCAGTGTCTGACAAGTAGTAGGTATTTGATACAGGTTTGCTGACCTGAAGTGAACTTGGTTGAATAAATGACTAAATTTTCTTAGCTCCTGGGTCACTTCTGGGTTTTCTTGTGTGCTTATTCTGAATGTTTTTTCATCTCAATTTTGTTACTTCATTGTCTTTCTAGAGGGCTGGGGTTTAGATCAGTTGGTAGAGCACTGCTTCACACTTTCTGAGGACCTGGCTTTAATCCCCCGCACAGCAAAAAATGGGAGAAGCATGTGACAATCCACTCCTAAGGCAATCCCAAAACAAGCAGTCATTGAAAACCCTGTGAGGGTTGCTAAGAGTTGGAGCCGACTCAGTGGCACCTGCCATCAACAACAACAATGTCTTTCTAGAGCTTTATGGATATAACACACATTTTCACATTTATGGGAGTAGACCAGGCCTGATTTTAGGATGAAAAATGGTTGACAAATGTTGGTGTATTATTTCATATTTTTTCTTTTTCCCTTTCCCTTTCCCTTCCTCCTTCCCTTCCTCTTTCCTTTCCTTTTCTTTTCTTTTCTTTTCTTTTCTTTTTCTTCCTCTCTATTTTCTTCCTTTTGACAGTCTTACTATATGTCTCAGGCTGGCCTGGAACCCATGATCCTCCTGCCTCAGCTTTCCAAGTGCTAGGATAACAGCCATTTGCCACCATACCTCCTGGCTGTTTGGTATTTCTTAAGACAATCATAATGGACTTGGGACCAAAATGCTTACAGATGGCATTAGTGTCAAGCTGATATTAACTATTCACATATTTACATTTATTTGTTGATTAGATCTTTATCAACCTCAAAGTTAGATAAAATATTAATTATTACAATTATCATTTTCATTTATTAAGTAGTTACTATGTGCTAAGTGTATAGCCATACTCTCCTACCTTCCAATTCCATCTGATCTTGGAAGTTAAGCAGAGTTGGGCCTG
The DNA here is from genome assembly GCA_007922755.1 of Pedetes capensis. Lineage (NCBI taxonomy): Eukaryota > Metazoa > Chordata > Mammalia > Rodentia > Pedetidae > Pedetes > Pedetes capensis. The sequence goes on along the minus strand of VMDO01014644.1, from coordinate 6,883 downwards.
GTTAGTTCTTGGATGGGAGACCTCCTGTGAATATTGGGTATTGTAGGCTTGGGAGAAGAACCTGGCAGCCCACTCCTGAATCTGGTGCTGTAGGCTTGGGAGAGGACTGGGCAGCCTGCTCCTGAAACAAATAACCATTGAAAACCCTATGAATAGCAGAGAAGCATTGTTGGACAGTGTTGAGTAGTGTTTTGTTCTGTTGTACATAGGGTCACTGTGAGTTGGATCCGACTTGATGACACTTAAAAACAACAATAACAATATGCTAGCTTCTGTATAAGGCATCTCACATTTGTTATAAAATTTCATTAAAAATATAGAAAAAACATTCATCTTATTTAACCTCCAGGAATACTAGATCTCAGGTTAAGTAAGTTGTCCAAAGTTATATAGCTGTGAGATACATACTAGGGTTTAAATTTAGTGTTTTGGAGATCCAGAGCTCTTGTCTTTTGCATTTACTCTCAATTCCTTCTGGAGAGGCAATTTCCGGATGAATAAGCCATACCATAATTGTGAGTAAGGAGGTAGAAAGTGAACAAGCCTTAGTCAGGCACTACTTGGAAAGGATAAGACTTGAAATTATGGATCATGACCATGGTGGAGGTGGTAGAGTTGGTATTCATGAGAAGAAGATAAGGCTTCTAAAACTGTGAAGAGTACACTGGGCAGGGAGACAAGGGTCTGCCAAAAGAAGTGTACACAGATCCTAATTTTGCAAGGGACTGGTTCTACCAGGAAATATTTTGGTGCTTATTACTCATCACATGAACTAGAAAATTATGTATAGAGAAATACTTCCCTGCCCCTAAGATTCCCCCCTCCCACAAAAGAAAGAAGAAGTGGAAAAAGAGAAATTAAGTACAGTGAAATGAAAACTGGAGAAATTAAAATGTATGTATAGATTGGCAAGGAAATAAAGAGGGTTAAGAAATAATTATAACGAGCTAACACTGATCACCAGACAGTTAAATGTTAAATCCTCTTGGAGAAATTATTTCTTTTCAAACTATTTTGGGGGATTAAACTATATATACCACTCACTATTTTTCAAGAAAACCCACTTGGTTTGATTTTAACTTTGATATTTAAAAGAATTACAAAGATCATTCTTTTCTATGATTTTTTGAAGTCCTATCTTAGTCCATTTTCATTTGCTAATAACACAATGCCACAGACTAGGTGCATTAAAGAGAAAAGAAGCTTATTTTGGTTCACAGTTCTGATCTAAGATCAAGGATCTGCATTTGGTGATGACCATCTTGCTGGCAGAGACCCCGGGGGCAGAGGGTATCATATGGCAAGAGGCAATGAGTGTGTGTGTGTGTGTGTGTGTGCAAGCATGCATGCACAGGCATGAGTGTGCTGCATCTCCCCTCTTATTTTATTTTGTTTTGTTTTATATTTTGCAGTACTGGGGGTTAAACCCAGGGCCTCACGCCTGCATGCTTTGCAAGTGCTGGACCACTGAGCTGCGCCCCCAATCCATTTTTTTTTTTACTTTTTGAGACAAGGTCTCACTAAATTATGCAGACTACCTCTGGTCTCGAACTTGCAATCCTCCCGCCTCTGCCTCCAGAGCCGCTGGGATTACAGGCGTGCGCCACCACGCCTGGCCTCCCCTCTTCTTATAAAACTGCCAGCAATCAATCATGGAGGTGCCATTCTGATGACCTAATCTAATCCTAATCACCTTCCAAAGGCTCCACCTCTAAACACCATAGTTGGATTATGTTTCTAGCCTCTTAATACCTCAAAATGGGGATTAAATATAAACGTGACTTTTGGAGCAGACAAGCCACATTCAAACCATAGCAGGTCCCATTTTTTCAACATTGGACCAAATTATTGAAACAGAAATGGAAAACTGTGGGTTTCTTCCAAATGCTATAAACATGACTTTATAATTTGGTCAGCATATAGAGGTGACAGAACTATCTATAGTAACCTGTAAAATGTGGGTATAGAATTACAGTTTTGAAATTAATATGATTCACTTAAATTGTATATTGGTGCCTGCCACTGCTGGGACTGAGAGTGTGTGCTGGAAGGGGACACCCCGCTTGCCTGTCTCCACCATCCCCCAAGGGTAGCTGTGCTTGGTATGGCACCACTGCTCGGAGTAGCAGTGGGTGGGTGCCTTGGTTCCTTGCCACTGCTTCCTCCCCAGCCACACATGGCCCTGTGCCACTGTGTCGACTTAGAGTATATGCTTCAGGTCCCTCACCATTGCTGGGGTTGTCAGTGCCAGAGGACTTTGACAGCAGCAGAGCTTACTACAAAAGTGCCCAAGGAAATGTTAATTGCCCATCCAGTGCCACCATTCCCATAGTTGGAGTGGCCACAGAGTGGATGCTACACCCTTCTGGTCCACTAGAGTGTCCCCATCCCCACATGGCCACCAGAAACAGTAGATCTCTTTGGCTCCATTGTGGTATGCACTGTCCCTAGAGCCCTTAATTATAGCCAGTGCAGCTATAGGGAGACTACACTATGGTATTCAACTGGAACCAAACCCAGCATTGTATACCAAACTGACATTCAAGACACGTCTTTAGGAGAAAGCCATTTACTATAAAAGCCACTTAATAAACATGGTAGAGATAATTAACCCAATAGATGCACACGTCTCAATGTAGGATCACAAGAAATATGAAAAATAAAGTAATATGATGCCCACAAAAGAACACAATAACCCTCTTGCAACAGAGTCTGTAGAAAACAATAGTGCTGAAGTAAAGAAGCTCAGTGACATTCAACAGAATACATATAGTTGAACAAAATTAGGAAAACAATGCATTACATTCATGAGAAATTCAGCAAAGAGAGAGATCTTGAAAAAGGATCTCATAGAATTCTTGGAAATGAGCTCAGTAAGTCCAATAAAAAACACAGTTGAAATCTTCAGCCACAGACCAGATTAATCAGAAGAAAGAAATCTGAACTTGAAGACAGGTCTTCTGAAATATCCCAGTCACATTTTAAAAAGAGGAAGATGAAAGAAGAAAAAATAAAAAAGAATGAAGACAGCTTCTGAGACCTTTGGGACATCATTAAATGAAAAATATTTGCATCATTGGAGTCTCCAAAGGAGAGGGAAAAGGAAAGGCATAGGATACCTACTCAATGAAATAAGAGCTAGAAACTTCTGTAATGTTGGGAGAGAGAAGGACATCCAGATATAGGAGGCCCATAGGACCCCAAAACAGGCATGACCCGAAAAGATTCGCACCACAGTATATTAGTCAAACTTTCAAAAGTACAAGACAAAAAGAGAATTCTAAAAACTGTATGAGAAACAGCAACAACTCACATTTAAGGGCATTCCCATTAGACTAATACCCCACATGTCTGTCAGTTTGCATGCTGTAGGGGTTTGCGTGTTGCTGTGATGCTGAAAGCTGTGCCACTGGTATTTCAGATACCATCAGGGCCACCTATGGTGGACAGGTTTCAGCTGAACTTCCAGACTAAGACAGACTAGGTAGAAGCACCTGGCAGCCCACAATGAAATAATTAGCTACTGAAAACAGCTATTAGCTATGAATAACAGAGAAGCATTTTTAAATATAATGCCAGGAAATGAGTCCTCTAGGCTGGAACGCATTCAAAAGATGACTGGGGAAGAACTGCCTTCTCAAAGAAGAGTTGACCCTAATGACTGGGATCTCCTTTTGCTGATGTGGACCAACTCAAAAATCAGAAGAAATATAGTGATTGCAACAATGGACTCAAACATAAAAAGATTGTGTGCCTGGCGTAGTACTCTGTAGTGATTCGTGCTGCTGTACTTAGGGTAGCTATGAGTGGGATCTGATTCCCCAGCACCCAACAACAACAACTATTAGACTCTCAGTTGTGTTAGTCAGCTTTCCATCAGTGTGACAAAATACCTGAGAAAAACAACTTGTAAGCAGGAATGGTTTATTTTGGCTCCTGGGATCAGAGGTTTTAGTCCATGGTTTCTTGGTCCCATTGCTTTGAGTCTATGTTGAGACAGTGTATCATGTTAGGGAGCACATGTTGGGGGCACATTGCTTGCTTCATGGTAGATTGGAAGCAGAGAGAAAGGAGGAGGGCTTGGGGTCCCAAAATCCTCTGCTAGGCCTTGCTCCCAATGACTTAACCTGCTTCCATTAGGCCTTACTTCCTATAAGTTTCTCTACCTCCAGATAGTGTGATAGGTTGGTAACTAAGCCTTCAACATATGGCCTTTGGGTAGCATTTAAGATCCAAATGATAATACTAGCAGAAACACTGTAAGTCAGGGAAGAATGGAATGACATTTCACAAATTCTGCAAGTAGATAACTGTCAACCAAGAATGCTACACCCCCAAAAGCTATCCTTCAGAAATGAAAGATAAAGAATTTTCATGACAAACAAAAATTGGAGGAATTTATCACCACTGGACTGACTTTGCAAAAGAAGCTTAAAGGGTTCTACATCTAGAACAAAAAGAGAGGTAACTATTATCCTGAAAATATGCAAAAGTACAAAATGCACTGGAAAATAGACACACAAAAGAGAAATAGAAAATAATCAAATCTTATCAATACAAATAAACTGCCAAACCACAAAGATAAGTAAGAGAAGAATAAGACAAAGGATATGCAAAACTAACAGAAGAAATTTAACAAAATGACTGGAGTGAGTTCCCATATATCAACAAAAACTTTTACTATAAACCCACTAAATCCCCCAGTTAAAAAGACATAAACTAGCCCAGTTACTTGGGAGGCTGAGGCAGGATGATTGTGGTTCGAGGCCAGAAGCTAGCCTATACAACTCAGAGAGACTCTGTCTCAAAATAAAAAATCAAACAGTGGCTGAGGTTGCAACTCAGTGGTAGAGCACTTGTTTAGCATGCACAAGGCCCCAGGTTCAACCCCAAAATACAGGGGAAAAAAAGGTATAGACCAGATGAATGGATACAAAAACAAGACCTAGTTATGTGCTGCATACAAGAAACTCACTTAGCCAGTAAAAACACAAACAAACTGGAACTAAAAGGATGGGAAAGATATTCTATGCAAACGGTGACCAAGAGTGAGCAAGATGGCTATTCTTGTATAAAACAGTGCTAAAGAAAAAAAAGCTATATAAAAAGACAGTGTATAATGTTCAATGTGTCAGTTCAGTAAGAAGATATAAGTAGTATAAATGTATATATACCTAATGCCAGAGCACCCAATTTTATAAGGCAAATGCTATATCTAAAGGAAGAGATAGGATCCAATACAATAATAGTGGGAGACTTCAACAACCCCTTTTCACCAATGGACAGATTATCCAGACAACAATCAGTAAAGCAACATCAGAGATAGGTCAAATGGATTTAGCAGACATTTATGAAACATGTCATGCAGCAGCTACAGAATACACATTCTTTTCATCAACACTTGGAGCATTCTCTAGAATAGACCACATGTGGAGGCACAAAACAGCCTCAAAAGTTTCAAAAAATTGAAGTCATATCATTTAAAAAATTTTTTTCTGAGCATAATGGAATAAAACTAGAAATAGACAAGAAAATAAACTTAAATGCTAGAAATTGACAGACACTTAGCAACATGCAGTGGGTCATTGAAAAATTCAAAAAGGAAATTAAAAAATTTCTTGAAATAATTAAAATTGGAAACACAATATACCAAAATTTAAGCAGTTTAACTGCTCACAGAAAAAGCAGTGTTAAGCAGTATTAAGAGGGACACTTACAGTAAGAGAAAACCTACATCAAAAGAAAAATATCAAATAAACAATTTAACAATACATTTTAAGAACTTAAGAAAACAAGAACAAATCAATCCCAAGTTTAGTAGAAGGAAAGAAACAACAAAAATAAGAGCAGAGCAGAAAGAGAAACACCACATGTTCTCACTCATATGTGGGAGTTGAATCAAAATTATAAGGAGGAAACATCCTATTCAAAGGTCGGATCAAAATAAAATGGGGGAAAAAAAGCTAAGAATGGTGTCAATATAAATGGTCTAGAAAATGCATGCTATTGTTCTGACAAGATAATAACAAAGTTCACTACAGGAAAAATTTCTATCTTAAACAGAACTGGAACTCACATACATATAGAAAAATATTACCAAGTAAATGATAGAGAAGACTTAGATGGGGAGGGTGGGGGGGAGCATACAAGAGGGTAAGGGGGCACCTATATGAATAATGTACACCAAAATGCATATATATGTAAATGCCACAATGAAAAGCATGTAAGAATGAATCACGTTAAGGTGTACATTAAAAATTTCCAATAATAAAAAAAAAAGCAGAGGACAGGGGTGGTGGTGCATTGCTGTAATCCCAACAAGTCAGGAGAGAGAAGTAGGAGAATTGTACATTTGAGAACAGAGGTAGCTTGTGCAACCTGTCGAGACCGTGGCTCCAGATGAAGAAAAAAATCAAAAGGGGGCTGGGGTGCATTTCAGTGGTAGCACACTTGTAATGTATGTGCAAAGCCTTGGGTACAACTCCTCAGTACTGCACACACATGCATGCACAATAAGAGCAAAAATCATGGAAGTAGCTACTAAAAGGTAATACAAAAGATCAATGAAACGAGTTGGTTTTTTGAAAAGATAAACAAAATCAACAGACCTTCAGCTAGACTAAGTAATAAAAAAGACAAGACTCTAATAAAATTGTTGTTGTTGTTGTTAGGTGCCATCGAGTCGAGTCCGACTCATAGCAACCCTATGTACAGCAGATCGAAACACTTGCCGATTCTGTGCCAGGCAAACCATCTTATTTATGTTTAAGCCCATTGTTGCACACACTGTGTCAATCCATCTGGTGGAGGGTTTTCCTCTTTTGCGTTGACCTGCCACTCTCCCAAACATGATGTCCTTCTCCAGGGATTGTTCTCTCCTGAC
>VMDO01014643.1:0-53861 GCA_007922755.1 Pedetes capensis | reverse complement strand
CTTCGCATTTTATACATCAGACAAAGGTCTAATTACTAGAATTTATAAAGAACTCAAGAAAAAAACTCCCCCAAAACCAAACAACCCAATACACAAATGGGCAAAGGAACTGAGTAGACAGTTCTCAAATGAAGAGGTCCATAAAGCCATGAAACACATGAAAAAGTGCTCAACATCCCTAGCCATTAGGGAAATGCAATTCAAAACAACACTGAGATTTCACCTTACACCAGCAAGAATGGCCAAGATCAATAAAACAACCAACAACAAATGCTGGCGAGGTTGCGGGGGGAAAGGGAACACTTTTACATTGTTGGTGGAGCTGTAAATTGGTGCAACCACTATGGAAATCAGTATGGAGGTACCTCAAAAAACTAAAAGTAGATCTACCATATGACCCAGCTATAACACTATTGGGAATTTACCCAAAGGGAGATGGGTCATCATACCACAGAGACACCTGTATCTCCATGTTCAATGCAGCGCTTTTCACAATAGCAAGGATATGGAATCAACCAAAGTGCCCTTCAACAGAAGAACGGATAAAAAAAACTGTGGTATATATACACAATGGAATACTACTCAGCAATCAAGAAAAATGAAATAAGGTCATTCACAGCAAAATGGATAGAATTAGAGAAAATTATTTTGAGTGAATGAACACGAACTCAAAAAGAGAAACAACACATGTTCTCACTAATATGAGGGAGCTGATTCAAAATTACAAGAAGGAAAAATCCTATTCAAAGGTCAGATCATAATAAAAGGGGGAGGAAGATAAGAAAAAAAAAAAGAAATCATTGTTTCTCAGAGAAATAATGAAAATTAAAAAAAAAAATGTTCCAAGTAGAGTGTAACCATAGTACCAATCACAAAGGACTCTCTCTTCTTTTTTAATATATAAATCTGTACCCTTAATATAAAAAAAATCACTACAATGAATAATGATGATTTCATAGAAGGGCAAGTCAGACACAGTTTATTCAAGGGCATACAAAGTAAATTTATCATCAACAGTTTTAAAAATATGTTTTGCATACTCCAAAAGTAAACTGAATATAAAGAATGGCCATACCTTTCCCAGGTCATTTCCTAAAATTCCTCTTGACATTTTCTTTGAAAGACTCCCCTTTCTTTGAAAATATTTTTCCCTCTATCTCAAATGTTTTTCTCTCTTCTCCCTAAAGAAAATTCTTAACCATTGTTCAAGTACCTGTTTAAATGCCACCTCCTCTTTTCCCCACACTCTGTCAGGTCACTGAGTGCACCCTTTCTCGGCTCCCATAGCACCATTATTGCTATTATAATTAAAGCAGTGATGTAGTGTTGCTGGCTGTCTCACAGGAAAGTGAACACCTTGGGAATAGGGCCATCTATTACTTATCTCTGAATTCCCAACACCTATCACAATATCTGATGTGTAGTAACTTTTCTATTACCACAACAATGCTGCATTACAAATCACCCCAAAATGCCTTAAACAACAACCATTTATCACTGTTCACAAGTCTGCAGGTCAACTAGATGAGTTTCGGGGTCACAATAAGATTCATTCACATATCTGCTGTGAGCAGTGCGTTGAGTAGCCTCTGCTGTTGGTGGTTTCAGCTCTTCTTTATGTGCATCTCACATCCCTTCTCCATGCTAGTTCAGGCACTTACTCCTGACCAGGCAGAGATGCATAAGCAAGCAAGCTCAGTGTCACAAAAGAAGTGAAAATGCCTAAATGTTTCTTAAGCCTTTGCTTGTGCCACACGAGCCACTGTTTATTGCCCAACACAAGTCCATGGCCAGGGTCAGAGCCAATGTGAAAGGGCACTATCAGAGAGCACAGCTACAAGGACGTAGGAAAAATTAAAGTCATTAGTGAAAGTGATATACTGCAGGAAGCAATCAATAAATTCTTATTAAATAAGTTAAGGGCTGTAAGAGACAGATTTATTCATGGAAAGATTGGGTAAAATAATAAATTAGGCAGTTACTTATTCTTCATGACTCCCTTGATGGCTGCATGATTTAACAAACAAAAAAATTCCTAGCACAAGAATTTGGCCTATTGTAAACACTCACAAAATCAATTTTCTTCCTTTTCTCCCTTTTCTGCTTTTACTTTTCATTTCATTCATCTTTATTTCAGCACCATCTTCCTCAATCTTCTATTGATCTCATACAAAAAGAAATGATGGCAACTCTACTCAGATATCCTCAGTGTGCTTCCTTTCTCCTCAAAATTTACATTTCTATATCACGTTTTCTTAAGAAGTCATCAAAAACTGGTTATCACTTCTAGTGAGCTAATTTCCAAGTGTTAATGGCTATAATAATATGTGCATTTCAAACAAATTGACTTAAACCAATGAACAGTTTCAGGAAACACAGAAGAAAATGGTGGACTTGGACACTCCTACAATCTAACTCAACTGCATATTAGATCTGACATAGATTTCTTTACAGACCTTGAAGAGCCAAGGCAGGGAAATAGATGTCATTATAAACTAATGTTTTCATTTCTAAAAGTGTATGATTGATTTAGATTGTATAATTTTTAAGCCAGGTGCAGTGGTGCATGCCTTTAATCCCAGAAACTCAGGAGGCAGAGGCAGGAGGATTGCAAGTTTGAGGCCAGAGGCAGCCTGTGTACTTTAGTGGGACCCTGTCTCAAATACGAAGTCAAAAATGGGTTGTGAGTACAGCTCAATGGTTGACCTCTTGCAAAAAAAGTATATGTGAGGCCCAGGGTTCAACTCCTCAGTACCACAAAGATTACTTAATTAATTAATTAAGGATTGTATAATTTTTATATGAGGTATTATGAAAAAAGAAAAATAATGCAATCATTTTTCAAAACCAGTTAAACTGCAATTGCTAAGCATATGGCCATAAACATCCAGTACCTAACCCTTTCATGATTTCCTTTCCAGAGAGAAACTTTTGAATAATTATCAATTAATCTTCTCTTAAATTAAAAAGATCATTGGACCAAGAGAAAAATAGCAAATAAGCAAGATGAACATTTATTTGATAATCTCTACATCCATGTACCATAATAACCCAGAACGTTGGTGATCTCAAAACATTAAGCCACCCCTAAAATAGTTTATATATTGCATAATTTCACTTACATGGTGTTCTCAAATAGTGATTAGTGGTTGCCAGAGGTTAGAAGATGGAAGTGAGTGGTTTCAGTAGGGTAGATCATAAGGTACTATTACGATGATAGATTTATCTTGACCCTAACTATGGTGGTGGTTATGTGAATCTATACATGTTTTTAACTCATGGAACTATACTAGCAGAAAAGTCAATATTACATGTTAATTTTAAATATTAAAAAATAAAAGAAAATATATGACAAAATTGAGCCACCTGTGGGCATTTGGACACCATTGTGAAATGACTGACCCATACAACAGATAATATAAGGAAGAAACAACAAACATTTATTGAATGCTATTCCATGCAACAGGGGCTGGGATTTAGCCCAGTAGGTAGGGCGCTGCTCTGCAGTCTCTGAGGTCCCAAGTACAATTCCCAGCCCAAGGCAATCTCAAAACAATCAGCCACTGAAAACCCTGTGAGGGTCGCTATGAGTCGGACGTGACTCAACGGCACCTAACAATAACAACTAATACTACATGCAACTAAGAATTGGAGTATAAGGAGGAAATACAGATAGGATAAGATACCTTTCCTCAGTAATTAAACTTTCAACATGGAACAAGGGACAGGCTTTCAGCTTAACCTTCGCACAACCTATCATGTGTTACTCTACAGCTGGTTAATTTGTTTTAAGGCACTATGAGCTACCAAAGAAAAGGTGAATTATTCCAGCTCAAAGGAAGACGAGACTCTAGAGGAAAGAATAAATATTTCTCAGAAACCCTAAAATAGTAGTTTGATTTTAACAGTGGTAACTAGAAAGGCATTCCAGGATTAATGAATAAATCAAAAGTGGTGGCGCGAAAAAGTTCCTAAAGTTCACCAGAAAGCAGTGAGTAATAGAGAGGGGCAAGATACAGAATGTGAGTATGAGGGGTTTTCTCAGAGGACATTTGCCTGGAATGGTAGGTTGGAATCCTATTGAGTCTAGAATATCATGCTAAATATTTTACCTGGAATTCATCCAGTTTCCATTCCTTCACAACCTAGTGTTAAATGCTGTAGCTTTTTCAATACATTAAAGCTGTAACCTCTTTCTATCCCTACCACTGCTACTCAACTTAAACCTACCTTCCGGTTTTCCCTAGATTACACCAGCCTCCTTTCTAGCTTCTCTTCTTTCCTCTTGCTTATCTTCAATCCACTCTCCAAATAGCAGCCAGAATAATCCTTTAAAACTAAAATTTGATCGTGTTACTTTCTTAAGAGCTTCCCAAAGCCCTTGGCCTGCAGCTGTAGCCCTGTGGCACCTGATCACATCAGATCTCAGAAGCTAAGCAGGGTCGGCCTGGTTAATACTTGGATAGGAGACGGCCTGGGAACACCAGGTGCTATAGACTTGGGAGAAGGACCCAACAACCCACTCCCAAAAATCAATATGCCATTGAAAACCCTATGAATAGCAGAGAAGCACTGACAATAGTCCTGCACATAGCACAGTATGGAAAAGTGTTTCTTTCTGTTGTAAATAGGGTCACTATGAGTCAGACACCAACTCAACAGCACCTAACAACAGCAATGCCCTTGAGATAAAGTCCCAAATCCTCACAGAGGTCCAAGGTCCCACATGCATCAGCCTTTGCCTGCCTCTCCAGTCTGCTTTGGGTCATTCTCAGTCCAACTGTGTGTTAGCCAATGTGAACACACTTAAAGGCTTTTCATGAGTCACATTCTCCATCTTATCCCTAAGCTTTTATATGTGTCATTTCCTCTGCAGAACCACTCTTTCCTTCTTTCTCTGACCAGTTCCCACTTACTAATTTCCATCTTTTCTTCATCTCTCTCTTTACATATATATACCTCCCAAATAAGATATCAACTTTTAAACCCTTGCCTCAGGCCTGTACTCTAGAGAAAAGAGGCTAACTTAAGACTCCACAAGAATACACTATAACCTCTCAAAAAATAATTTTAAAAAGCACAAAAAAGTTATTGCAGAGAACAATCAAAAGTAAATCAACTAGTAAGCAATTCATAAAACTTAGATCTACTAACAGCAAAGTAATAATGAAACACAAGAACATAATTGGGGGGAGATAATAGCATGCTTGTTGCTTTTGCCAGGGTCTGTAACCATCTCCCTTAATGGCCTGAGGCATCCTTTTGCCTGGGGAGGGATTTTGTTTGTTATGGAAGAGATGTGAAAAGAAAGACTTGTGTAATACTCAGCTTCTGATGTTCTGAAATTGAATTTTTATAAGAAAAAGAATCAAACAAGGCAGTTATTGTCATAACAAAGTATCTGTTTATTTCTTCTGGTTCCCATTTGTCCCATATCAGGACCAAACGTGGATACTGGGTTCATGGGGACTACCCACAGTGCACAGTACTAGCTCATGAAGCATGCTGCTCTGTGGTTGACAATAAAAGCCTATGAGATAGAAGATGTAGGAACACTAGTCTCTTTGTGCACAAATGTATGATATGGAAAAGAGAAAGTAGTATGAGAGACATAGCAATGGACAATATGTAGTCCCAATTTTGCCCTGGAAAGACAAGGTGGATTAGATATGGGGGCATGATAGAGGGTCAGGGGTTATCTTGTCCACAGTTCCAATTTGGGATTCAGTACAGGTAGCCTCACAGTAAGAGGTCAGTCCACAAAAGATAAGAAAATGATGCATTGTGGTCAGGCACAGGAAAATCCTGCAGGGCGGTTTTCCTCATCCGTCTTTTCATGCAAAGCTATGTGTGAGTAGAGAATTGGCAGAGGTTGGGGAATGGGAAAGCCCTCTGTTGGGGAGGCAAAGTGCACCACCAGGACAGCACCAGTGGGATCTATGGCACAATCATATGATGGGAGGCAACCGAATTTGTTTGGGAATAGCAAGAGGCACACCCACCACCCGCTTCCCCTGCAAATATGAGCAGGACAAGCACCAACCATGTGGGCAAGGGACATTGACTCAGAGACTAGAGAAAGAAGGGAAACTTTACCCAAGGACTCCTAGTTTCCCCTCAGTCTCCATCCTCACCCATATAACATATATCCACTTTTAAAAGGCCAAGAGGAAGAGTAGAAGATTGAAAGTTCTTGGAGACTGGATGTTTGTTCCTAGGGAGAAAGAACATTACTAAGTGAAGTATTTAAATTACAGGACTGGACCAATGTTTAAACACAACTGAACATTTAGTGTAGTTACTCTGAAGGGAGGAGACCTCAGGGAGAGTTTCCTGCCACCTAAAGGGCAGATCACAGTAGAGAGATGAGATGAATTATAGATAAAATTAGTAAATTATATTTCTTTGCACATGTAAGTTATGAATTAAATTTATGACCCTGTCATGATAAATAATAGTAGTAACAGAAATGTTGGTAACACTGGTTGGACAGGCTTCTTGCCCACATTATTAAGTAACATTCACCTGTCATGACATTTTCAACATATTGCACCATTTGACCTAATAAAAGAGGCAGAAAAAGTAGTTAATCAAATGAACAGTGAGTAATAATACCACTAGTACTGAAAAAGAATGTTCATTGAGATGAGTGACTAAGGATGGCACAAAAAGAGGAGCCAGGCATGATGGTACACACCTATAATCCCAGCATTCAGAAGGCAGAGACAGTAAGGTGGCAAGTACAAGGCCAGTCTGAGCTACATAGCATGTTCCAAGACAGCCTGGGCTACATATCAAGACTCTGTCTAAAAAAAAAAAAAAATTCTGGACACTATGAATGTTGTTGTTAGGTACTGTCAAGTTAGATCCAATTTGTAGTGAGAAACACTACCTGACACTGTGCCATATTCCTGATCTTTTTTATATTTAAACCCAGAACGAGACACATGGCCCATACAGGGATCGAATCCTTGGCATTATTAGCACTATGCTCTAACCAACTGAGCAACCAGTCAGGTGGGTGCCATAGCACACATCTGTTATTCCAGTGACTCAGGAGGTTGAGTCACAAGGATTGCAATTTCAAGGACAGCGATAGCCTGCACAACTTAGTAAGTCCCTATCTCAAAATTTAAAAAATAAAACAGACTGAGGGTACAATTCTCTGGTAGAGGATTTACCTAGCATGCATGAGGCCTGGGTTCAATCCCAAACAACTGCTAAAATATATACATATTGAGAAAGAGATCACAGAAAAAAATCTTAAAGATCCAGTAAAGGAATTATTTTTTAAAATATTGAAAGTAAACTCTTATTTTTAAGGATGAGAATGACATGAGAGAAATCTGAGCTTTAAGAAGACTATCCTGACAGTATATGGGATATTTTGGAAATAAGGTGTCAGCACAGGTGAATAACATAGATGGGGCAAATTGAGAAGATATGGGTCCTAAAGTATATTTTAACTACAGTCACTCTGTCATCCCCTTCCCCACAAAAAATCTGAAACATTTTAGAACACAAGTTGTAGGGTGTATTATGGGATAGCCCCAAGGAATAGAGAGGAGGCTTGGTTTGGATAGGGGCCTGTCTAGTCCACCTGGAGGTCTGATCTAGGGCCCAACGCAAGATGGCCCCCAGTGATTTAAATGTCATTCCTAATAGGCTGCACTCAGACCCTGGTGCCACTATATGATTGGCTGACTTCCATTTCGATGCTGTCACTATATAAAGACAGTGCACAGGGCACTCAGAAGCCATTTCATTGCCATCTGAGCCATGCCATACCATTGCACAGTCCTGCTGCTCCGTTACCGTGGAGGTCTCACTTGGCGGACCGAGAGAGAAATCAGCCTGTCCTCACAGAGGCCACTCTATAGCCAGAAAGAGATGGAGAACTTTGGAAACCAACAGCAGCAGAGGAGAAGCCAGCCTATCAGAGGACATCTGGGACGATGGGACCTCGACGGCTGCCACTCAGGCCAGAGCCATGATACTTCCGCTATCCAGAAGGGTGGGCTTGAGGGCCTTATTTCTTTAAAGGAGCTGTACAATCAAATCTGTACTGAAGGCATCCTGAAGCCGTCTATCCTGGACTCTGCCTACCGCACCTTACCAGTCCCCCTAGTGTGGGGCCCTGACCCTGGCCCGAGGAGGAAAGCTAGCCTGGTCCCGGCCATGGGGAGAGGCGACCCACAAGAAGTCAAAATGAAAAATAGAGAGCGGATTAAAATGGAAAAGTGAGAAGACATGCATTAAATGCCACTGGATGAATGAGTATAAGAACAGGAAGCAAGAATTCTGTCTTCCAGATAGATGAAAGAGGATGAATGACAGGACCATCTATCCTCATCCTACTTTCTCATTGTCAGCATTCTGAGTGTGGCTAGAGCACAGCAAGGTAGATTACCAAATTCTGAGAGGCACAATGACGTCCTTTCTTATCACATCCTAGAAATAGCACTGTAGCAGAAAAACATGTGGGAGATGGTGAAGGCATAGGCAGGGTGATGACCACATGTATGGAAGGGTAGAAGTAGATATGGGGGAACTTCCTGAAGGAGCTACATCTCAGAGGGGCAATTCAGAGACCCAAGAGACAATCCAGCACTCCATTAACTAAATACTTGAATTTGAGCCAATTACTTAATCCCTCTCGAACTCATTTATTTCTCTTATCAAAATGAGGCATACTAAATGTTTACCAAGGTTATTTCTAACAACAAATGACTCTAAGATCTGAATAGTTCCTTCTTTTTACTCTAAAGTTCACAAATACATATGTATCAAAAGTCATGTCTTCCAAAATCCAACAGACTTCCAATAGAATTTTTTTCATAAACCTAGAAGTTGAACAGGGGCTCAGTTGGTAGAGTGCTGCTTTACAGTCTCTGAGGTCCCAGGTTCTATTCCCAGCATGGCAAAAATGGGAGAAAGATGTGGCAATCCACTCCCATGGCAATCCCAAAACAATCAGCCATTGAAAACCCTATGAGGGTAACTATGAGTTGGACATGATTCCACGGCACCTAACAACAACAAAAACAAGAGGTTGAACAGGATTTTCTGCTTACCAGTAAATGCCATATGTAGGCTCCACTCTATTACTATTGAAGAATGTCCAAATACTGAAATGGAAATTTACTCCGAAAAAAATAATGACTGGAGATTTTAATTCATATCAGATTTATCTTTTGTTGTTACTTTCATCTTAAACCACCTTAAAGGAAACTTGCAGCAGTTTGGATCTTGAATATTCTGCAAAGGCCTCTGTGTTGAAGGCTTGGTCCTGAGCCTGTGGCATTGTGGTGAGGTAATGGAATCTTTAGTAGGTGGAACCTAGGGGGAGGAAGTTTGGTCATTGGGATCATGTCCTTGAAGGGGATATTGGGATGATGGCTCCTGTCTCTCTCTGCCTCCTGGTTGCCTTGAAGGGATCAGTTTCCACTATCTCCACCACATGCTCCCACCATGATGCAACCAACCACGGGCTGAAACTTCTGAAACTATGAGGCAAAATAAATCTTCTCCCTTATTACATCATCTCAGGTATTTTGTGATGGTGACAGAACTCTCACACAAAACCCCAAAAGGTTCTTTGTGTGAATATTTTGAGAATGACATCTCTGATTATATAAATTTTCTATTTAATTTTCTGTGCTAAATATATTATGGCATGCTATATTGAAGTCAACTTTTCTTATAGTCTAATTATATGCTGAAATAATAAAACTACTCAATTTCTTTAAATCTTCAAAAGATTTTTAACTAATCAAATATTCCTGGTTTTAATAAGAAAATTGATAATAAATACATCATAGCATAGATTAAATAATATCATTATTGATATCATATCATAAAATTACTATTATAAAAATGACTTTATTTTGTGGTACTAGGGGTTGAACCCAGGGTCCCACGCTTGCATGCTTTGCAAGTGCTATACTACTGAACTGCACCTCCAGCCCATTTTTTTTTTTTTTTTTTTTACTTTTTGAGACAGGGTTTCACTAAATTATGCAGACTGCCTCCAGCCTCGAACTTGCAATCCTCCTGCCTCTGCCTCCCCAGTCACTGGGATTACAGGTGTGCACCACCACATCCAGCTATAAAAATGATCTTTAAGTCCAAAATCCTCTCAGCTTCCATCTATCATCTCAGCTTCATCTTACTTACCCTGATTATGTATTAGTTTGATTTGTCACTCTTGCAAAACATAATTAAAATTTTTAGTTGCTCAAAATTGTGTCTTGAGTTATCTTTCAAATTTGTAATGTTTTGCTCTATTTTGCATTACCTTTTCCTCTCCCTGGATATTTGCTTCCTGGTATTGTAATATTTATCTCTCATTCACAAAAATACCACTCAGAACAATACATGTCTTATTGTCTAGTTCTTTTTCTGGTAGTAATGTTGCCAAGATCTATGTTGTTGTTGTTGTTGTTAGGTGCCGTAGAGTCGGTATCCGACTCACAGTGACCCTCTGTACAACAGGGGAAACACTATTGTCAGTGCTTCTCTGCTCTTCATAGGGTTTTCAATGGCAGATTGATTTTTGGGAGGGGTCGCCAGGTCCTTCTCCTAACCCTACAACTTCTGGTGTTCCCAGGTGGTCTCCCATCCAGGTACTAACCAGGCCTGACCCTGCTTAGCTTCCGAGATCTGACGGGATCAGATGCCATAGGGCTACCGCTGCAGGCGCCAATGTCTATAGAATTGTCCTAATAGGCATCATTTAGATGATCACAGATGAGTTTGCTTGAAGAGCACCATTATAAAAGAAACACATAAATTATTCCTCATGGATATTTTCAAAATTAAATAGCTAGCATGATTTGTTTGCTTAAATATATTAACAGGTATTTGTAATACTTCACCACTCAGAGGTAGATTAATAATTTGATTAAATTAGGTATAATTATAATATTCCCTATCTTTCACAGTCTTAGTGTTTTCATGAGGAAAAATAAAATTATATTAAAATGTATACATGTAAAAACTAATTTATAAAATACACCTTAGAATGTAGATTATTTTAAGGATCTAGTTACTAAATGTAGTCTAATAAAATATGAATACTACTATTACTTTTGTGTAAATTAAAGCCTATATATATGCTCATGCATTAAATATTTACTATCATTCAAATTAAAGAAAGACAGCCAGGTGCTTCTAAATAGAACACAAAAGTAATGTTTTGAAAATGGGTGAAATCCCATCTTGTCTTTGAGATGTCATTCAAGCCCTTAGACTTTGCCCATATTTCTATTCCCTATTCTTGTTTTTAACCTGTGATACCTGATTCCTAGTTCAGTTATTTCCACCTTTTGTTCATAAGTATTTCCTCTTAACAATACACCATTTAGAAAAAGGTATGTCTTTGAATTGTCAGCTAGTACTTTGTTCTGACAAAAAAAATACCACTATAGTATTTCAAGACTATATGTTAAAAATCTTTAAATTAACACCATTTGTTGACTTTTAGAAATGAATTTATTTGACAAGTAGTACTTTAGAAAGTACCATCAATAACATTAAAAAACAGAGGCCTACATTCCAAAATGTGTAAATATTTAGCACAAGTTAATTTGATATAATTTAAGAAATCTGAAAGGATTATTGCAGGTATAATTTCAGCATGCATTTGTTATGACATGTTCATTATATAGTAAAGTATTTGTTCTTCAGATCAAAAGAGGAAAAAACTATGGTAAAATTTATGTAATTGAAAGAAAAACAAAATGCCCATAACTTCCACATATTGAAGTACATAAAATATATAGAAGAAAGTCAGACTTCACTTGCCCAGAATCTACAAGAAATGAAACTGAATTTTAAAAAGATAAGCTGGAAGAATTACACTAGACTTTCTTCAAGCAACTACAAAACCTACTTTCCACACAGTGCTGCAATAATAATGGAATTATTATATCTATCTAGATATCTATATAGAAATCTTCTGTTAGATAATATATAATCTATTTAAAAAACAAATAAAATCTAAGAAAAATTTAGGAGGATTAGAATTGTTTTGCTAAACTTACCAGTGTATTGGGAGAAGGACCTGGCAACCCACTCCCAAGGCAATCCCGAAAGAGTCAGCCATTGAAAACCCCATGAGGGTCGCTATGAGTCAGATACTGACTCGACAGCACCTAACAACAACAACAACCAATGTATTTAATATTTTATTAGTATTATACTTGGAATAATACATTTGAGTATACTTGAGCATAATTTTGAATGCAATTACTTATATTAATGATACTATAATAAAGCACCTCCTACATATTATAAAAAGTTATGTTTTATCAAAATATTTTATTCAAAATAAACTTAAAATGACAATCATTTGTTTAAAATGGTTGTGCTATAGATATTTTGAGTATCAAACATTTTTTTTTGAAATTTAAAATCAGTAGATGTCCATAACTAAACTATTCCTACTAGTTAGAGAGTGTTAAAATGACAAACATTTAACTTTAGTTAACTCTCGCATATTTTCCTTTTTCTAAATATAAGTAGGCCTTATCGCTAAAATAGGCCATCATACAAAAAATGAAGTAACAAGATAGCCTTCATATTATACACTTTTTAAATGTTTTGTACATCTTTTTAGAGACATCTTAGGCATATAAAATCCCATATATGTATATGCATGTGACTCATTTTTTTTAACAAATGGTACCAACTTTACACACAGTTCTATTCCTAGATTTATTATTCAATAATACTTCTCAGAAATCTCTTCCTATCAATAAAAAGTATTCTTCTACCTGTTTAATGACTTCATTCTTTTCTGATAGTAATGAATTTAAGGAATTCATTATATGAATGCACCATAATTTATGTAGCAGTCAACCACTGATGAATATTAACATTGTCTATGCAACAGGTAAGCTTGAATAAATGCAAATTCCCACATACATAAATATGTTGTTGTTAGGTGCCATCGAGTCGGTATCTGACTCATAGCGACCCTCATAGGGTTTTCAATGGCTGACTGTTTCAGGATTGCCTTGGGAGTGGATTGTCAGGTCCTTCTCCCATTTTTGCAGTGCTGGGAATTGAACTCGGGACCTCAGAGACTGCAGCGCAGCACTCTACCAACTGAGCTAAATCCCAGCCCTACATAAATATAGCTTTAGAATAAACTGGCAGTAGAATTTCTGGCATAAAAGGTATTTTGCATTTGTAAATTTGATAAATATTTGCCAAATTGCCCTCTTGACATGATGGTACCAATTATGCTCCCACTAATACTGTATGAGGGCTGGAATTTAGCTCTGTTGGTAGAGCACTGCTCTGCAATCTCTGAGGTCCTGAGTTGATTCCCAGCCCCGCAAAAATGGGAGAAGGATGTGGCAATCCACTCCTGAGGCAATCTTGAAACAATCAGCCATTGAAAACCCTGAGGGTCACTATGAGTCAGACATGACTTGATGGCACCTAACAACAACAACAATATTGTATGAAAGTAACAAACAATTTCTCCACATTCTTCCAACATAATGTGCAATCAGGCTTTTCTATCTTTGCCAGTCTGATGGATGAAAAATAGTTTCTCACGACAATTTCATTTTTTTTCAATCCTCTTATACTGAAATAGAATGAGAGTGCTTTAATATGCTGAAGGAGGCATTTTTAACTTTAAAATTCCTAGTACCAATTGGGCAGATGGATTACTATTTGATAGTATCAACCTCTTCGATCTAATATTTTATTATTATTATAGCTGTTCCTACCAAAAGTCCCCACTTCTGCACTTGTGCACAAGATTTCATGGTCTTTCATCTGCTTGATGATATTGCTCCAGCAATTCCCTTTCTCTTACAACACAGTGAATCATTGATATTTGCATATAAGTATCCTTCATTTCCTCTTAGAAACAAAACCAACCTAAACATTTCCTTCACCCTACATCCCCTTCTATATTACATCTCTCTGCATTCCTTATTGCAAAACTATTGAAAGAGTCTACACCCCTTGTCATCTGTTCTTTTCTCAAAATTCACTTCCAAATTGTATTGTCAATCGTAATTTTACAAGAACCCAGAGAAATAGCTCTTCTCAAATTCACCTGTAACTGCCATGATACTAAATCCAGTGGATATTTCCCTGACCCAGTAGCAGTGTTTGAGAGTCTTGGGCACTCTCCACTCTTCAAAATTCTTTTTGCACTTGGTTTCCAGGACACTACATTTTTAAGTTTTCTTCCTACCTCACCAGCAACTTCTCTTCCATCTTTATTGATTTCTGCTCATCTCCCCAATTTATAAATATTGGAGCAACCCAGGCCTATGTCTTCAGATCATTTTTCTGTCTGTGCTCACACTCTAGTGATCTGATGCACTTTCTTGCTTTACATATCAGCTATATTATTAATGACACCAAGGCTGTATTGATAGTCTGAGCATTTTCTTTGAACTACAGATTATATAACTTACTGTTTACTTGAATGGCAAGTTGGAATCTCAAAATGCTCAAAGAAAAACTCAATTTCTACCTCCCCTCAAAATTCTGTCTATTCATATTCTTCTTCATTTTAATAAATCACAGTTCCATCTTTCCAGTTGTTCAGATAAAAAAACCCTTCAAGTCATCATAGATTCCTTTAATCTCCCATATACACACCCCACATCCAATCCATCAACAAATCCTATTAGTTCTATTATTCAGAATGCAGACACTTTTCATCACCTCTACCTCTATCATGCTGGCCCAAGCAGTAGCATCTGTCATATAGATTATTGCTATTGGCTCTCCTCTTTCTTCCATAAAATATAATCTCAAATATTGACAGAGTGATCATTTTAAAAGATGGAGTATATTAATTTTATCTCTGTTCTGCTTCTTCCAGTGTATTCTTACCTCACTCAAAGTATAATCCAAAACCATACTAATGGCATAGGGTATTACATGGTCTGGCACACCTGCCTTGCTAACCTCTTCTCCTCTATAGCTCTCCTCTTTCTTTACCCTGATCCAGCCACATACTGGAATGAGGCTTTCTCCTACTCCTGAGGTATACAAGCAAATACCTCATGATTTTTGTACTCGCTATTCTCATTCCCTGAAACACTCTTCTTCCTGAGAGGTATAAGTCTTGCCCTTTCCTTTCTTTCTGATCCCTACTCCACTTTCACTTTATCAGAAAAGGCTTCCTTAACAACCTGTACAAAATAGCAACCTCCATCTCCTGATGCCAAAAAGAGAAATGGATATCCACTTGCAGCATTTTTGTTGTTGTCAGGTGCCATCAAGTCATTCCAGACTCATAATGACCCTTATAGGGTTTTCAGTGGCTGATTGTTTCAGGATTGCCTCAGGAGTGGATTGCCACATCCTTCTCCCATTTCTTGCAGTGCTGGGAATCGAACCCAAGACCTCAGGGACTGCAGAGCACTGCTCTACCAACTGAGCTAAATCCCAGCATTTGCAGCATGTTGTTGTTGTTAGGTGCCGTTGAGTCGGTATCTGACTCATAGCGACCCTCATAGGGCTTTCAATGGCTGAGTGCTTCGGGATTGCCTTGGGAGTGGATTGCCAGGCCCTTCTCCCATTTTTGCGGTGCTGGGAATTGAACTCGGGGCCTCAGGGACAGCAGCGCAGCGCTCTACCCACTGAGCTAAATCCCAGCCCATTTGTAGCATAGTTAAGTGAATTCCCAAAAACTTTTATTAGTGTCTTTCCTCAGTCAAAAGTCTGCACTTACTTATCAGGACTGAGTTCACTAACCCTGTTTTCCCCTTTTCTAGGTTGGGTGACCTTGGAAAACAGACTCTCATAGGGGGATTTCTATGCAGGAGATTTATTAAGAAGAACCTCAGGAACAATAATTGTAAAAGAATAACACAAGCAGGACTAAGTAAAAAGATGTTGAGTTGTGATCTCTGGAAGTTCTGGAGCTAGGATGTTCCCTTCAGGGTTGTCCCAAATTCAGGCAAAGTTGGTCTGAACATCCTATGTTGATCCATTATTAAATGTGGGCTGCCCCAGCAGAAGGGCTGAGATTGGCTCAGTGGGTAGAGTGCTGCGCTATAGTCTCTGAGGTCCCAAGTTCAATTCCCAGCACCATAAAAATGGGAGAAGGGCCTGGCAATCCACTCCCAAGGCAATCCCGAAACAGTCAGCCATTGAAAACCCTATGAGGGTCGATATGAGTCAGATACCGACTTGATGGCACCTAACAACAACAACAACAAGCCCCAGCAGAAAGGGCATAACTTTGAGAGAACTGGCATCCACTAGCTGAGGAGAATTTACTGAGAAGGACTCAGGAGACACCTGGAGGAATAAATGTGTTTAGCTACTAAAGAGAATACCTACACAGTACATGAGAAGATCCTCTCTAACCCCTCTATCCCTGGTCTTTAGTTTCTTTTTTTTTTTTCTTACTTCATGGGATTCATTTAAACTACATTGCTTTCATGCAATTAATACTGTTCATGTAGACCAAGCTTGGTATAAATCAATATCAGAAAATATCTTGTCAAAAAAGGAATTTCTGAAAGAGCAATAAATTTTGAATTGCATTTAAATAAAACTTTAATGTTGATTGTAGATAAAGTTAAAAATAGTAACTATGTGTAATCAATTTTCAGTAAAATACAACCACATACATATAACAAAACTCAACAAAACAATTATTCTTTAATAATATAGTAAGCCGTTTAAACATTCATGATCTATATTGCCCTTGGATCATGAAGATAAAAGTTAATTCATATTGTACAAATTCATAAAAGAAAAAGACACAAAAATTGGACTTCATTTATATTAACTTTGCAGCACTTGTAGGGAGTTGCTGATTAACAGTAAATCCCTAGTATCAGCTTAACTCCACATTTCATTTTGTTCATGAGAAGGTTCAGACACACATGTATGTGTGCACACATGAACTGGTGGTACATGAGCACACATATACAGGCACACACATACAGTAAAATTGGAATTCACTTTAAATGGCAATATGTCTTTCTGAAACATGGCAGTTGGTTCACCTTTCATGTTGTCTGATGTTTGAGGCATTGACTATTGACTGAAGGAATCAGTGGAACCCCAAATGTTAAAATCCTACATCTCATTCTGTCTGAATATTATGAGATGTGGACAAGAGCATTTAAAGTTATTTTACTAAATCTGAATAACTGATTTTGGTATTCTTTTGAAAAATGGTTTTTAATTGTCCAATGAATTACTGCATCATGTTTTAAAACTTTGTGTACTTAATATCACCAACTCATATATATTTCATTAAATCACTTTGTAAACTAAAATCCTATAATCACACATATTAACTTAATTCCCTCAAAACAATTAGCAAGTGAGAAATACATTGTTATTCCCATTTGAAGAAAACATAACTCAGTGAATCTGAAATTTGGGCCATGGCAACCAAGAAACTGAAAGATTTACTCTTTTTTTCTTTTTTGTTATTGTTCTTGTTGTTTGTTGACACAGGGTCTTGCTTTTTAGCCCAGACTCAAATGGATCCTCCTGCCTCGGCTATCCAAGTGCTGGTATTACAGGCGTACACCACCACACCTGGCTTCCTTTAGCTTTAATACACACTATACAGAAAGAAAAAAATGCTGGCCCTAAAGCTTTATGGGTCACCTCAGTAGTATTTTTTTATACACTTCATCCTAACTGTAACCATGGGAGTCTTGGAGTATCATCAGTGCCTTTTTTAAATAGTATTTTTTTAGTTAGTGTACAACTTAATGAGTGTCATTATAACATTTCCATTAATCATTCATCACCTTTTAAAGAAATAAAAGCTCAAACTTTGACTTGGTTGACACTGTATAGATATTATGAGTCAAAACAAAACTTGAACTAAAGTCTTTTGGTGTCAAATTTCATGATTTTTGGTTATAATTTTGTGTGATTGGCATGTCTACTAGTCCATGCTTCTGGAAAAGAAAGAGAGGGCAGAGGTAGAAGGGAGGAAAAGAGAGCAATTCTGGAACACAAGTGGTGACTTGATGGCTAGCAATCTAAAACCTGGAGCCAACAACTCCTGACCAGTTCACAACTTCTTCAAACTGGAATGCAAGAATGACAGAGGGAAAATGGCTTCCCTCCCCCAGCCTCCTGAGCACTGATGACTGTCCAGGAAAGATGAAAGGAACAGGAAAAAGATACTGTCTGTTTCCCAAAAACTAACAATCATTTTTTTTCAATTTCATTAGTTCAGCCAAATTCCATCTTTGTTTCTTATTAGCTATACAATCTTGGACAAGTTGTTTGGCTTCTGTGTTCTTCAATTTCCTCAGCAATAAAATGGTGAAAATCATTCAAATTCCCAGAATGTGTGTAGACTGAGTGTATACATATACTCACACACTTAGAATATATGGAGAGAGATGAGAGAGAGACAAGAGTGTGTGTGTGCTTATTTCCTCCATTATATTATTTGACCTCTTGTGGCGTTTCCATTGATCTGGGTAATGAAAAATTAAATTAAATTATAAATAACCTGGTACTTCATCTGATTTTGCCTTAAGTCAATCAGGCAACATTTGAACAGTTGGGTTTAATGCTGTCTCCCAGTAGATGTTGCTTCATTTTCTAAAGACCCCAACCCAAATTCTAGTCTCTAGAGCAAGAGGGACGTGAGTTTCAGAAACATAAGATTCTATAGAAACTAACTCTAAGTCCCAGAAAATTGAGTTTCAAAAGAGCTGACTCTTTATAGAAAGTAAGAGACTCTAGTCTTGAAAATTATTGAGGACCAATATTCATAGATATATCACCTGAATTAATATTTAAAGATTTAAAAATATAGCTTGTTGTAGACCCTATATTCCTAGGTGGTAAAAGGAAACAGAAATATCTGTGACATTTTCCCAATGTAGGCACAACATTATAGTTACTAAGAGGTTTTTAAGCATGTATACCCCAAAGAAGTCAAAAGATCCAGCCCAAAGTCAGAGGGCAAGAACAGTAAGAGGAAAAAGGCATTTCAGGAATTTAAGATCAATGAAACCCTCACAAATTCCAATGTGTCCCATGAACAACAAGCACGCACTGAACACCTGCTGTGTATAAAACACACCACTTGTACCTGTGATTAAATTAAATCTCCTATACTTAAGAATCAGAGACCACCCTGTTTACTGTGTTCTCTTGATCTACAAGTACATAATCTGTCAGGCCAAAACATCCCTTTCTACTGTAGTAGATGGCCCTTTTCAACTAGGACCTCAAATATAACTGTGCTAGAAAAGCCTAATGATAACATCCATGTGTTTGACTAATTATACATGTGCTTCTTTTTAATTTGCTCAAAATTATTTAACGGCTTCAATACTTTGAAAGTCCATTTATATCAAATGTAATAATTTTTAAAAACAAGTCTTTGTCTCTAATTCATCACATTTACTCTACCATAATCTATTCTGTTTTCCTAAAGTGTTTTTCTAAGCTTACATATACCTTTCCACAATTTTTCTGATTAGAAAACTCATATTTCAAATAAGCAATTCATGTTTGTTTAAGATCACATATATTTCATATGCCTCTACATAATTATAATTTTCATTTATATCTGAAATATATTGTGAACTTCTGGAAGTCAAAAACCACATTTTCCAGCAGGGCATGGCGGTACAGGCCTATAATCCCAGCAACTTGGGAGGTGGGGCCAAAATGATCACGAGTTTGAGTCCAAAGGCAGCCTGTGTAACTTAGCAAGAACCTGACTCAAGATTTTTAAAAAACTAAAAATATAAAAAGCAAATCACATCTTCTACATTTTCTTTACTATCTAATCATGGCTTGAAGTGGATTTATATTAAACTTTTGCAGACATTGAATCGAACCAGAATCCTACTTTCAAAGTGAAAGCATGGGAAGTAGATTTTGGCAGACAAGATTTTATTGTCAGAGTAGGAATAAAGGAATCAGATAATCCCCTTAGATCTAGACCTCCCCAGGCTGCTGTGGCAGCTACTCACCTGGCTCCTCTTAGGAAACACAGGAAAAAGAAAAATGAGAAATCAGGACAGAGCCTGTACACAGCCCTAGGCCAAGATTTGCTAGTAAGTAAACAGCTTCTGACCTGAACTTGCTAGCATGCTTATTCATATTCATTCTGTTCCTTGCTCCCTAAAGAGAGTGTTCAGAGGAGCTACTGATTTTCAGTAGACCTTCAATTCAGATCACCTTACCCCATAGTTTTATTATTTGCTCACACTACTCTTCCTAACAGGATGCTCTCTCAAGCTGGATATTCAGAAGCAAAATAACTAATAAAATAAAGTCTCTGGAAGCAAAGCCCACCAGCCACAAAAAAGCATCCTCTTAGGTTAAATGTATCCACTCAGCTGTCAACTTTAGACTTTATTTTAAATACACATGGATCCTTATCACTTTGTTTTCTGGTAATGGCTCTTACCTAGCACTAAAGAAATTTCATTCCCATCTTTAAAATGCTTTCTGAAAAGGTCAATATATGAAGTTTAGCTTCTTTATGAAATACAAGGGCTGAGGTTTAGCTCAGTTGGTAGAGTGCTGCTCTGCACTATCTGAGGCCCTCAGTTCGATCCCCAGCCCAGCAAAAAGGCAAAAAGGGTAGAAGGATATGGAAATCCACTCCCTTCCAAAACAATCAGCCATTGAGAACCCTATGAGGGTCGCTATAAATTGGACTTGACCGCACCTAACAACAACAATGAAATACAAGATAAGGGAAACAAAAGAATTTCTTTTAAGTCAGATTATAATCCTAAACTTAATGCTAGACTATAATAAAAGTTCAAATGGGATATTCATAATGTTTTCCACATATGTTGTGTAGTTAAAACAAGCATGGTTCTAAGAGCTTTAAGTACATTAATTTATTTCCCTTGTTGTTGTTGTTGTTGCTAGGTGCCTTCGAGTCGATATCCGACTCATAGGGACCCTCTGTACAACAGGGGAAACACCATTGTCAGTGCTTCTCTGCTGTTCATAGGGTTTTCAATGGCAGATTGATTTTTGGGAGGGGGTTGCCTGATCCTTCTCCCAAGCCTACAGCTTCTGGTGTTCCCAGGCAGTCTCCCATCCAGGTACTAACCAGGCCCAACCCTGCTTAGCTTCCGAGATCTGACGGGATCGGACACCAAAGGGCTATGGCTGCAGGCCCCTTCATTTCCATATAAGTTATTAACTTCAACAAATGTTTTCCAACAGCCACATTCAAATTCCACATAGTCAAAAATACAGAACAATAAAAGTTGCTTGTCCTGCAGGATTGCGTTTGCCTTTTTCTGAGGGAACTGTCAGGAGGACTAGTAGAATGTGTGAGATGACATAACACTTCCCCACAGTTCTTATTCACTCCTTTACACAGACATATCTGTACAGTAACAGAGCCAGCATGACTCTTAACCCCTCAGGAAACCTGACTTTGCTAACTGCTCTTCGCAGCAGCCAGCAGATGCCAAACAGAGGAAGTGTATTTGCTCCTCACAGCAGCTACTCCCTGGCAGATTCCAGAGCTGTTACTGGCCATGGCTTCAGACTTATCTAGGGATATGTCACATGTTTAGGCTGTTATGTGATCCATCCTGGCTGCCTTGTGCTCCTAAAAGCTTTTTCTATCCAATGATTTTTACACATTTCTAACAATTGTAAATGAGGTGCCATGTGACTCCCCAGCGCAATCACAGGAAAGGCTTTTGTGGGTAGAGAAAAGGAGCTCCCTCGCCTCCAGAATGCAACCCAACTGTAAAGACAGTGTCCATCTCCACTCAGGTGGCTTCCTGCCTCAGCACCCAGATGGCAGCTTCTAACCACTGATCCCATCCCAACAACTGTCCTCCACTGCCACCTCCTGCCCCATCCCTCTTCACTGAAACACCCTTCCTGCAAAATTCCATAATTGCCAAATCCAGCGGCCCCTCCTCGGGCCTCCTTACCTGACTTCTCTGGGGCATGTTTCAAGGCCATCCTGCCCTTGAAACTCTTGTCTGGACTTCTCAGGACCTCTCTATCTTACTCTTCTCCCCCATTGGGGTTGCAGCTTCCCAGTTCCCTTATTTTTTACCCATTTCTCCTCAAATCTTGGCATAACCCACATCTATGTGGAAGATCTTTTTCTCCTATCCAAATTCTCCTTTGAAGATCTCATTTGTGCTGGCAGTATCAGCTGCATGCTCATCTTCAATTCTCCTCTCGTCTCTCTCTGGACACAACCTCCTAACTGCCATACTTAAGCACATGATTTTATCACTCTCTCCTATTCGACAATGCCTGCAGCCATAGCCCTGTGGCATTCAATCCCGTCAAATCTCAGAAGCTAAGCAGGGTCAGGCCTTGTTAGTACTTGGATGGGAGACCGCCTGGCAACACCAGGTGCTCTAGGCTTGGGAGACAGACTTGGCAACCCACTCCCAAAAACCAATCCACCATTGAAAACCCTATGAACAGCAGAGAAGCACTGACAATGGTGTTTCACCTGTTGTACACAGGATCATTATGAGTCGGATACCGACTCCACGGCACCTAACACCACCACCACCTACTCGACAAACTCCCTTTTCTCCAGAACCTCTTACATCAACTAGTGCCATCACAATCCTCACGGTTGCTGTGGCTGTTGGATCCATCGCTATAAAATTTGTTGACATACCTGGTATTTCTGAGGTTGGGTTATTTTTTAAAAAGGAATCTGTGAGTTCTTCCTGTTTTCAGAGAACACTTGCTCTTGGAGCCTTGAGCCATGATGCAAAATGTCCAATAATACTCAGACCACCATGCTGGGGGGGTCATTTGTAGATGTTCCAGCCACTCATGTGAGTGAAGAGCCCTTTTTGGAAGTGGGTCTTTCAGCCCTGGCTTTTCTAGCCCCGGCCATTCCAGCCACCCCGGCCATGTACATGATCCCAGCAAAGCCCTCAGATATCGTGAAGTGAGAGAAGTTGTTTCCAATATGCCTTTTTATGAATTAAAAACCCACAAAAACTATGAAAGCTTCAAAAGTTGGGTTTTGTCACTATGTTTTTGGGTGATTTAGTGTAAATATGAATAACCATATTGGCTGCCCAAACAAGGAAATTTATCTCTCATTCTCTCTCTCTCTCTCTCTCTCTCTCTCTCTCTCTCTCTCTCTTTCATTGCAAAAATAATTTAATTATTGGCCTACTATGTGCTAGGCCCTGTACCAAGCACTGATGACACCAATAATTATAAGCCTAACAGAGACACAGGGCAAAGAAAACAAATCACAGTACAATAAGAGCATTTCCCAACCTTGTTTCAGAGAAATCAGCAGGCAGATGTTTCTCAAAAGAGATGTTTCACAGTCAATTAATTCTGGAAACAGTGGATAAAAACAAGATTTTTTTCCCTTGAATTACTCCTAAGGATCTTGAATACTCTAATAGGCATAATAAGTATATAAGAAGAGCCTAGAATACAATTTCCAAAAATTATTGAGCAAAAGGTTTGGAGCTTGTTTGTTTTTTGTTTTGTTTTGAAGAGAAACTCAGGAAAATAGAGTTCTGAAAAAAAACTTTAGAAATAGTACCTTTGATCATTAGTTGTATATAAAACATGCACAGGTTACTCTAATAGGTTTTTCTCTCTCTGAGAGACAGATGTTAGAATTTCAAGTTCAGGTCAGAAGCTGTTTACTTACTACAAAATCCTAGCCTACGGCTGTGTCCAGGCTCTGTTCTGATTTCTCATTTTTCTTTTTCCTGTGTGTCCCAAGAGGAGCCAGGTGATGAGCCATAACAAACACCTGGGGTTTTCTTATTCCTTTATTTCTATATTCACAGTGAATATTTTCTTCTTTTAAAATCTACTTGTCAGGTTTATAATTTGAAAGCAAGAGATGAATTTGATACAATGTACCTTAAAGTTTTATGAAGCTCTCTAGGGGATGCCATGGTTTAGATCATCCAGACCCCATACCGTGTATGAGATGTAATTCCTTCATTTAAAAGCCTTATATTTTTAATATAACAATAGTGAGTCTAACTCTGAGATTACTTTAAATATATGTGCCTTGATTCCTCATGAGGAATTTTTATTGAAGTGCTGGTATTTTATAGAGCAGATGCTAAGAAGATGGTAAAAAGAGATTTAGAAGACTGTTTTAAGATGACAGAGAAGATAATAACAAAATTAAGGTAACAACTGGAAGATAGAGATACTTTAAGGGTTTTTTAGCATGTTCTTGTTAGGTGCTCTCAAGTCAGGTCCAACTCATAGTGACCTTCATATGGTTTTCAATGGTTGATTGTTGTCTCAGGAGTGGACTACCATATCCTTCTCTCAGTTTTGCTGGGCTAGGGATTGAACCTAGGTCCTCCAAAAGTACAGGTAGTACTCTAGTACTCTACCAACCAAGCTAAACTCCAACCCCTTTTTAGCATATATATATATATATATATATATATATATATATATATATATATATATATATCAAGAGAAGGACCTGACAATCCTCTCCCAAAGAAATCCAGAAACAATCAGCTAATGAAAACCCTATGAGGGTCACTATGAATTGGACCTGACTCAACAGCACCTAACAACAACATACATATATATAATTGGCTGTCAAATCATATTAGGATAGAAAGTCATTTTTATACACAAAGTATTACCTATCTCTTTCCATCTGTCCTTCCAAGAAATTGAGCAAACATAAGGAAAGTCTAGCAATTCAGAGCTAACAAAGCATCATCAAAGACCAATAATAATCTGCCCAAATAGCTTTGATTTGGGGAAATTTAAAATGAAATAATGTTTATTGTGGTTGTGATGAGTTCTTAATTAACAAATTAAAGGATGCTGGGATAGAATTTCTCATAAGAGGACCACTCACTATATACTTTTCTTTTTTCTTTTTACTTTTTTTTTTTTTTTTTAGGTACTTGTGGGTTGAATCCAGGGCTTCATGCATGTTTTGCAAGTGCCCTACCACTGAGCTGCACCCTCAACACGTTTGTTTTACTTTTAATCTTGAGACAGGGTCTTGATAAATTACGTAGTCTGCCTCTGGCTTCAAACTCACAATCCTCTTGCCTCTGCCTCCGAAGTAGCTGGGATTATAGGTATGATCCACCACGCCTGGCCAGGACCAGTCACTCTTACGAGCAAAGTGATATGAGCAACAGATATGGAGTTGTTGTTAGGCGCCATCAAGTCCGACTCATAGTGACCCTGTGTACTACAGAACAAAAATTTGCCAACACTGCGCCATGGCAGGAACTATGTCAGTGTTTCTCTGCTATTTATAGGGTTTTCAATGGCTGATTGTTTTGGGAGTAGGCTGCCAGGTCTTTCTCCCATTTCTGCAGTGTTGGGGATTAAACCCAGGGACTCGGACAGTGCAGTGAAGCACTCTACCAACTGAGCTAAGCCCCATCACTAAGGTGTGGAGTAATATCTTGGTGCAACTGAAGACTGGCACATAGAAATACTGAGAACATCATTCAGCTATCGACATAAAGGTGTGCTTTTAATCTGACATATTTAAATATCAGGAAAAGAACATATAATCCTCAGTGGCATATTTGTATAACATTGAAATAGCACCTACTTCTCTATGAGAATTATGTTTGCTAATCTGATAAAAACCACTTGCCATATCAAACTTATATCTCACAAAGTAAATGCATCACAAGAACATCTTTAGAAACATAAGAACAATTACAATTTAAAGCTTTTTTCTTTTTAATATGCAGTCATACTTACTTTAGGATTAACTTAAATATAACTTAAATTTCCAGGTCACACACAAAAAAACCACTATCAAAAATTTTCATTATCTATCAAAAACTTTCATTATATTTGCAATATTTTTAAGCTAGAGTCCATCAAGCTTCTTTTTAAAAAATCTTTGTGAAAAGCATAGGCTTATAAAAGAATGAGAAACCTTCATAAGTAATCTTATTAGAGGAAGCCTAAGTTGTCATTTATGAACGACATGGAGGAAATTACAACCTGACAATAACATGAAAGGACCACAAATTTAGCGGTAATGGGAGAACTGAAAGTTTAAACCACAATAAGATTCTATTTCACCCATCAAACTCCCAAAAATGTTAAAGTTTAAGATACCAAATATGCCATGCAGCTGGCATTCTTGCACACTGCTAATGAGAGTATAAATTGGTAGCACCACGCCACTTTGGAAAACTGTTTGATATTATTTGTTGAAGATGACAAACTATGCTCTAAAAATTATATTGTTAAATATCTATACTAGGGCTGTAGCTTTCAGTTTGTCAATGACTCACAAAAAATATATTTTTACATCACAATCAAATGCATGTATACATACTATGCACACACATGTACTCACACAAAATAGACCAAACGTTTCGTGAAATAATCCTCCCCTTATATGTAGAATGTATATATACAAAAGGCATTATATAGAGAATGCGTGTGGGCACTTCTAGTCTACAGTAAGTTTTTGTTTGTGTTGTTGTTTTATGTTTTCCTGGGAGCTTTTGGTTGTTTTCTTGTTTTGTTTGTTTTGGTTTTGGCACAAACCTTGGGGGTTGAACCCAAGGCCTTGAGCATGCTAAGCAAATTTCTACCACTGAGCTGCACCCATGGTCCCTCCTTTTAGTTTTTATTTTGAGTCAGAGTCTTGCTAAATTGAGCAGGCTGCCCTGGAATCAAACTTGTGATCCTTCTGCTTCTGCCTCCCAAATCACTATGATTACAGGCGTGCACCTCAGAGAACATTTTAAGAATTTTTTAATGCTTGTTTCAATCTACTAAATTAGTTTCATAATCCAGTAAAACGTCACAAACCACTTTGAAAAATACTGCCTAAGTGAAATTTCATTACATGTGCACTAAAGGATATGTACAGGAATACTCATAGCAGCATTATTTACAATGGCTAAAAGTAGAAAGGCCTGCAGTTATACCACTGTGGTGTCCAATCCCATCAGATCTTGGAAACTAAGCAGGATCAGGCCTGGTTAGTACTTGGATGGGAGACTGCCTAGGAACATCAGGTGCTATAGGCTTGGAATAAAGGCCCAGCAACCCACTCCCAAAAAACAATCCACCATTGAAACCCCTATGAATGGCAGAGAAGTGCTAACAATAGTGTTTCACTTATTGTATATAGGGTCACTCCGAGTCAGATAACGACTTGATGGTACCTAACAATAACAACAACAACAACAACAAAAACAAAAGTGGAAAACAAATTTTAAATCTAAATATACTAATAAATAAATATATTCATAGATAAATAAATTATATGTTCATATAATGCAATAAAACCTAGCATTAAAAATGAATAGACTACAGTAACAAACATTACAGTGAATGAATCTCAGGAACATAAGGTTGAGTGATAGAAGTGAGCTCCAAAAGTATAACTCCACTTATACAATGTCCAAAAGTATGTAAATCTAAGTATGCTTCTGTTAGGTGCCATAAAGTTGGATCTGACTCATAGTGACTCTATGTATAGGAGAATGAAATACTACCCAACACTGTGCCTTGCACATGATTTTTGTTTTGTTTAAGCCCATTGTTGCAGATACTGTGTCAATCCATCTAGTTAAGGGTCTTCATTTATCTCATCGACCAACCACTCTTCCAAACATGATGTTTTTCTCTGGGGATTGGTCCCTCCTGACAATATATCCAAAATATGGAAGACAGTCTAGCTATCTTTGCTTTCAAGGAGCACTCTGGTTGCACTTCTTCTAGGATAGATCTATTTGGGTTTTTTTTGTTGTTGTTGTTTTGTTTGTTTGTTTGTTTGGCCATTCATAGTATGCCCAATATTCATCTCTAGCACCATAACTCAAAAGCATCAATTCTCCTATCTCCCTGATTCACTGTCCAGCTTTCACAAGCATATGATGGAACTGAAAATACTGTGGCATGAGTCAGATGCACCTTCATCTTCAATGTGACATCTTTACTTAGTAAACTGTAATTCTTATGGAAATGAGAAATGCACATTTCAGAATAACAGTCTCATCTGAGAGGAGACAGAGAAAACAGGGGCTGATATCATGGCATAGATGGACCACTAACAGACCATCTTAAACAGCTCTTCCAGGAAGGCACATAAGCTCAAATTACTTCCCATCTCAAAATGCTGTCAAAATATGGTTCTCCTCTCCTTCACTTTCTTTGGACTCTACTCTCTAATAAAACTATTCAGAAATAGGAGTTGTTAACTCTCAGTGGTACATTTGTAATGTAGAGATGTCAGAATGAGCTGATACGTGATATTTGAACTAAAGGAAGACCCAATGGCAGAGATTTGGCAAATGTTAGCAGGAAAGATGGATGAGAATATGTTGACCTGTGACAGTGCCAGAAAACTTCATTCTTTGGGCATCATCATTTGCAGGGGACCCAGAATAAATTCATCAGGTTACATTCTTACTAAGCAAAAAGTCAAATAGAACTACTTGTCTGAAGTGTAATCAGAAACAAATGATTGAGATTCATACTCCTTTAGTCAAATTTCTGCCATGTATAAAAGAGAAATAACAGATCTGACTATGATGTGTCACAACTAGTATTATTCATGTACCACAGATAAAGCATATATGAGGGATATTTGACACTACACAATGGCTAAAGTGTACAGTAATTTGCAGAGTACAATGAAAATAAGTTAAAATTTAAGAGCATTTACTTATGCTGTGCTTTCTTCGGTAGTCAATTTGCCAAAAATTCCAAATATTTCTAGTTTTAATATTAACAAACTGGAAATACATTTTAATTTATTAGTTAAATAGCCTCACTTATATGCAGATTTATCTGATAATTGCCAAACATCATAACAGATAAATGGTGGGCACTGAACCTTTTTATGGTTTTTTAAATCATCATTATAAAAGTTTTATCTAGAAAAGATAAACAACATAATATTCAATTATTTTTCTGTCATAGTTTTGAACCTTCGGTTAACCTGAACATAGTCATGAATTTGGAAGTCATCAAGCATCAAAAAATTATCTAAACCCATAGACTTCATTGTTTAAGAAAAGCAGAATGATTCTCAGATTCTCAAAGAAAAAAATGGATTCATACATGTTGCAGTTTAGAAGTAGTACCATACCAGGCAGGTAACCAGGGACATCATGGATGATGTCAGGTAGATATTAGCTGAAAGCAGAGAATATCAGTAAGATGTCTATCTATATTTTATTGACTATGCAAAAACATTTGATTGTGTGGATCATAACAAATTATGGATAACATTTCAGAAACTGGGAATACCAGAACACCTAATTGTGCTCATGAGAAACCAGGAGGCAGTTGTTCAAATAAAACAAGGAAACACTGAGTGGTTTAAAGTTGAGAAAGGTGTGCATCAGGGCTGAATACTTTCACCCTATCTCTTCAATTTATATGCTGAGCAAATAATCTGAGAAGCTGGACTTTATGAGGAAGAACGTGGCATCAAGATTGGAGGAAGACTCATTAACAACCTGCGTTATGCAGATGACACAACTCTGCTTGCTGAAAGTGAAGAGGATTTAAAACATTTACTGATGAAGATCAAAGATCATAGCCTTCAATATGGGGTATGACTAAACATCAACAAAAATCCTTACGACTGGGTCAGCATGCAACTTCACAATAAATGGAAAAAAGATTGAGGTTGTCCAAGATTTTGCTTTGCTTGGCCCTATAATCAACACCCATGGAAGCAGCAGTCAAGAAATCAAAAGACGCATTGCTCTAGGAAAAGCTGTGACAAAACATCTCTTCAGAGTATTGAAAAGCAAAGATGTCACATTGAAGACGAAGGTGCGTCTGACTCATGTCATAGTATTTTCAGTGGCATCATATGGTTGTGAAAGCTGGACATTGAACAAGAGAGACAGAAAAAGAATTGGTGCTTTTGAATTGTGGTGCTGGAGACATCTATTGAATATACCATGGACTGCCAAAAGAACCAATAAATCTATCCTAGAAGAAGTGCAACCAGAGTGCTCCTTGGAAGCAAGAATGGCCAGACTGCATCTTACATATTTTGGACATGTAGTCAAGAGAGATCAACCCCTGGAGAAAGACATCATGTTTGGAAGAGTGGCAGGTCAACACAAAAGAGGAAAACCCTTCACCCGATGGATTGACACAGTGTCTGCAACAATGGATTTCAACATAAATAAGATCATTTGCCTGGCACAGAATCGGGAAGTGTTTCGATCTGCTGTACATAGGGTCGCTATGGGTGGGACTCGACTTGACGGCACCTAACAACAACAACAACGACTATACCAGGGCAACAGTGAGAAATTATATTGACAACAAAGACAAGAGACAAAAGGTCTGTAAATTCTAATTTATCAAAGACAGAATTAAAAATTCAAGCTACCCCCTCCAGTAGTTTCTTAGGGCATTATTTTATAATAGAGTAATAGCTGCTAGTCACATTTGTGACTTCAAGTGATCAAAAAACTTAAATCATCTCTAAAATGTTTTTAATTTTAAATCCCTGGTTAAGTATATGATGTGTAATAATAAAAATGTTGAAAATGAAAAACACTATATGTTAAATTATCCTGTATGGAACGTGGCCTTAACTCTACATATCTCATTCCACATACACAAACTATTTACATACCAGATGTCAAGTACTTTTAAAAAAGAATTTTTTATCTAAAATATCTTACTCTTTGCAAAATTTTATCTTGAAGGAAACTTTGAGATTCCTCATTGTAAGCTCTTTTTAGGTATCCCATTCTGAATCATTTTGGCACACTTAAAAGCCATTATCTCTTCAATGTTTGGCAATGGCTTAATTTAGATTTAAGTTCTCAAGGCAATGCTTTTGTCCAGAATCTACGCACTGTCAATAATAATAAATGTTAAATATCAGTGATATGCCATATAACTTTGGCATCCACCAAGAAATTTTACCATCCAAGAACAGAGCTTTGATTATCTCTGTGTATTACAAAATTGCCTCATCTTCTCCCAACAAATTACTCTTTCCATGTATGCATGTAATTTTCCTTTTAGAGACTTAGGAATCAATATTTTTCTGTGATTTATGTCTTTTTAAAACATACTCAATAATGTTTTTCTTAGGTGCTGTAGAGTCATCTGACTCATAGTGACCCTTACAGGATTTTTAGCAACCCCCACAGGATTTTCAATAACCTATTATTTCAGGGTTACTTCAGAAGTGAATTGCCACATCTATGTCCCATTTCTGTGGTGCTGGGAATTGAACTCAGAGCCTTAAGGAGCACAGAGAGGCACTCTATCTCCTGAACTAAATCTTTGTTTTAATTTTGCTTTCTCAAACAATATGCTGTATCCAACAAAAAACTGTTTCCAACTCCCTGCCTCAAAGAGGAGAATTGAAACTAATTGGTGCATTAATTAATGATATTAAGTCTTAACAAGATAACTTCCAGGAATTCTGCCCAGTGAAATGTTTTCTCCCAAACAGAACAATAAAACCTCAGTTTAATGTTCTTTTCAGCTATGCTGAACAGTCTGAAAGTATTAATCAACACAGAAAAAGATAGGCAATTCATCACTGAATCTATTAAGATGACCCATGTCATTATCTCATGGTGTGTGGTGCTTATTATACAATTGCTTCTGAGATACTATGGGTTTTCAAGATCATTAGATATCATTTCCTAATTAATAAGCTTTTCATTTGATAGAATTCTCTAAGTATGTTGTAATTCTGTTGACATTTATTTTCAGCAAAATTATTATAAAATTTATGTGGGGCTTCTTTATTTTTTGTTATAGATTTTTATTTAATTCTAAAAGTAATATACTTCAATATTATAACTCAATCTTATAACAGTTCCATATCAATCTATCTATATAAATGAAATATCCCATACTTAACCATTAGTATTCAAATATCTGGTGTCATTATTTCATATGGAGTCCACAAGCTATGATTAAAAAATATATACAAGATGAACACAGTGACTCACGCCTGTAATCCCAGGTCGAGGTAAGAGTATTACAAGTTTGAGGGCAGAGGGCTCAGCCACAGTATTGCAAGTTTGAGGGCAGAGGGCTCAGCCTAGTGGGAGCACCTGCGTAACTTAGTGAGACCTTGTTTCAAAATAAAAAGTAAAAAATGGGCTGAGGGCTCAGACTAGTGGGAGAGCCCTTACAAAACATGTGCAAGGCCCTAGGTTCAATCCCCAGTATAACAAAAAGAAAAGAAAAGAAATATATACATCTGAGCATAAAAGTATACATTTGTATGCTTTCAGAGATAAAAAAAAAAGCTATGGAAGAATATCCCCCATACATCTGTCAACTTGCCATACTGTAGGGACTTGCATGTTGCTATGAGACTGAAAGTTATACCACTGGTATCTCAGATGCCAGCAGGGTCACCCATGGTGGACAGGTTTCAGCTGAGCTTCCAGACTAAGACAGACTAGGAAGGAGGCACTGGCAAGCTATTCCCGAAACAACTAGCCATTGAAAACTGTATGAGTAGCAAAGAAACACTGTCAGATATAGTGCCAGAAAATGAGGCTCCCAGGTTGGAAGACACTCAAAAGAATATTGGGGAAGAGTTGCCTCCACAAAGTAGAGTCTACACTGATGACAGAAATGGAATAAAGCTCCAGGGACCTCCATTTGCTGATGTGGAACAACCCAAAATGAGGAGAAACAACTGTAAACATCCATTAATAATGGGAACATGAAATATATATAGTATGAACATAGGAAAAAGAGAAGACATTAAAAAAGAAATGGGGTGCATAGACATTGACATTCTAGGCATCAGTGAGCTAAAATGGATTGGCCTGGGACACTTTGGATCAGATAACCATATGGTCTACAATGGTGGGAATGACAAACTAAAGAGAAATGGGGTTGAATTCATCAACAAAAAAGATCTGTCATGAAATACAATGCTATCAGTGATAGAAGAATGTCCATACACCTAATAAGGAAGGCCAGTTAATATGACTATTATTCAAATTTATGTAATTACCACTAAGTCCACAAATGAAGATAGGGAAGATTTCTACCAGTTTCTGCAATCTGAAATAGATCAAACATGCAATCAGGATGTACTGATAATTACTGGTGACTGGAATGCAAAAGTTGGAGATAAAAAAGAAGGCTCAGTAGTCTGAAAATATGGCCTTGGTGACAGAAACAATGCTGAGATTGCACGATACAATTTTGTCAGACCAATTATCTTTTCATAGCAAATACATTTTTTCACCAAAATAAATGGTGGTTATACACATGGACTTCACCAGAAGGAACATATAAGAATCAAACTGACTACATTTGTAGAAACAGATGATGGAAAAGCTCAATATAAATTGTCAGAAGACCAGGTGCTGATTGTGGATCAGAACATCAACTGCTCATATGAAAGTTCAAACCGATACTGAAGAAAATTAGAACAAGTATATAATAGCCAAGGTATGACTTTGAGTATACCCCACCTGAGTTCAGAGCAAGAAGAGGTTTAATGCATTAGACACAAATGATAGAAGACCAGATGAGTTGTGACATGACATCAAAGATATCATTCATGAGGAAAGCAAAAGGTTATTAAAAAGACAGGAAAAAAGAAAAGACCAAATTACATGTGAAAAGACACTCTGAAACTCACCCTTAAGCTTCAAGCAGCTAAAGTAAAAGGAAGATATGTTGAAATTAAGGAACTAAACAGAAAATTCCAGAAGGCAGCTCAAGAAGACAAAATTAAATATTTTAATGACGTGCAAAAAGCTGGAGATAGAAAACCAAAAGGGAAGAACACACTCTGTTTTTCTCAAGCTTAAGGAATTGAAGAAAAAATTCAAGCCTCGAGTGGCAATAGTGAAAGGCTCTGCACAGAAAATATTAAATGATGCAGGAAACATCAAAAGAAGATGGAAGGAATACACAGTCATTATACAGAAAAGAATTGGTGGATGACCACCCATTTCAAGAGGTTGCATATGATGAAGAACCAATTGTACTGAAGGAAGAAGTAGAAGCTACCTTGAAAGAATTGTTGAAATGCAAGGCTCCAGGAATTGATGGAATACCAATAGAGATGTTTCAACAAACAGAAGCAACACTGAAGGTGCTAACATGTTTATCACAAAAGATTTGGAAAATAGCTACCTGGCCAATAGACTGGAAGAGATCCACATTTGTGCCTTTTGCCAAGA
Organism: Pedetes capensis; assembly: GCA_007922755.1. Taxonomy (NCBI): domain Eukaryota; kingdom Metazoa; phylum Chordata; class Mammalia; order Rodentia; family Pedetidae; genus Pedetes; species Pedetes capensis. The sequence continues at coordinate 19,740 of VMDO01014643.1, read as the reverse complement.
GGATCCAACTGAATGTGAAAACTATCAAATGATATCATTAATATCACATGCAAGCAAAATTTCACTAAAGATTATTCCAAAGTGATTGCAGCAGTATATAGACAGGGAACTGCCAGAGTCAGATTCAGAAGAGGGCAGGGAACCAGAAACATCATTGCTGCTGTCAGATGGATATTAGCCAAAAGCAGAGAATTTCAGAAAGATGTCTATCTATGTTTTATCAACTATGCAAACACATTTGAGTGTGTGGATCATAAAAAATTATGGATAACACTGCAAAAATTGGGAATACCAGAGCACCTGACTATACTCATGAGGAATATGTACATGGACCAGGAGACAGTTGTTTGGACAGAACAAGGAAGCACTACTTGTTTTAAAGTCAAGAAAGGTGTGCATCAGGGCTATATCCTTTCACCATATCTCTTCAATTTCTGTGCTGACCAAATAATACAAGAAGCTGGACTTTATGAAGAAGAATACAGCATCAGGATTGGAGGAAGACTCATTAGCAACCTGCATTATGCAGATGACACAAATCTGCTTGCTGAAAGTGAAGAAGATTTGAAACATTTACTGATGAAGATCAAAGAACATAGCCTTCAGTATGGATTGGGACTCAACATCAACAAAACAAAAATTCTTACAACTGGGGCATTAGTTGACTTCACAATAAATGGAGAAAAGATTGAGGTTGTCCAAGATTTTGCTCTACTTGGTTCTACAATCAACACCCATAAAGTAGCAATCAAGACAGCAAAAGACATATTGCTTTGAGAAAAGCTGTGGCAAAAGATCTCTTTAAAGTACTGAAAAGTAAAGATGTCACTTGGAAGACAAAGATGTGTCTGATTCACGCCATGGCATTTTCAGTCACACCATATGGTTGTGAAAGCTGGACATTGAACAAGGGAGACAGGAGAAGAATTGATGCTTTTGAATTATGGTGCTGGAGATGAATACTGAATATACCATAGACTGCCAAAAGAACCAACAGATATGCCCTAGAAGAAGTGCAACCAGAGTACTCCTTGGAAGCAAGGATGGCTAGACTGAGTCTTATGTATTTTAAATATGTAGTCAGGAGGGAGCAATCCCTGGAGAAGTACATCATGTTTGGGTGAATGGCAGGTCAATGAAAAAAAGGAAATCCCTCCACTATATGCATTGACAAAGTGTCTGAAACAATGGGCTTTAACATAAATAAGATCATGTCCCTGGCATAGAATCAGGAATTATTTTCTTCTGCTGTACATAGGGTCACTATGAGTCAGACCCGACTTGAGGGCACCCAACAACAACAACAACATGGAAGGAGATCTGTTTTAATTTTTCTTTTATCTGAATTTTGTTGTTTCTACACAGCATTATTATGCTTATAATCAGAAAAAAACTTAAGTTAAAATAGTCCATTATAGATCTAAGCATTAACCAAGCAGAATAAAATAATAAAATTATATGTTAAAAGATTAAAAAATATTTTCAACATCTTTGACCTGACATGCTCATAAAGGGCAAGAATTATGGATAATTTATCTAAAATTTGTCCCCTGAATGCTTACATCCCAGAAGGAAGGTTGGCCTCCTCCAAAGCTACATGGCCAAGTGCTAAAATTATCAAAATTAATTAATAGCAAAATTGGGACTCCACCTCCTCATTGTGTCAGAAAAGACTTGATATTGCCTTCAGTGTTATTGAGACAAATCTTGACAAGATCTCACCAATTTGTCTAGATGTGATTACACAGCTTGTTCCCAAGAACCCAGATCCCCTTGGAGACAGGCACCTACTACAGCTTCTAAAATGATCTGGCAGTTTAGAGCTGGAGACAAGTTCTACAATATCATAGTGCTATTGTATCCCAGCTCCTTATCACAACAAAGAGAGTACTTGGGCTTTCCTAATGATGATGTTCAAAAGTCCCGTGGAGTTAATGTCCCTCACAGGAAGACATTATATGCACATTGGGGAAACACATGAAATATAATGTAGATGATTTATGTGTATTATGCCTACCAACCTGAGGCAAAAATTGGAACATGAAGGCAGCCTTACAAATATACCTGTCTGGCTTAAGTTGTATCTTTCTCACAAAACCACTAACCTCCTTCAATTCCTCCTAAATGGATCTGGGTGTACACCAACTTTGTCTAGTGGGCAGTCTACCAGTTGTTTGGTCTATGCTTTGCATCATTTTTCTCCCACTTGAATTCAAGATGGTGCTGTATCCAGTGACTGTCAGAGCAAATTGCTCCCAAAGGTACAGTTGTTCCTAGTATCTGTGCCTCTCACTGCTCAGGTCAGAGGCATGATAGTCAGGTGGTTGTTGCTGCTGCTGCTACTGTTGTTGTTGTTGTTGGGTACCTTTGAGTCCATAGAGACCCTGTGTACAACAGGTCAAACACTATTGTTAGTACTTCTCTGCTATTCATAGGGTTTCAATGGCTGATTGTTTTTTGGGAGTGGGTTTCTGGGTCCTTCTCCCTAGCCTACAGCACCTGGTGTTCCCAGGCAGTCTCCCATCCAAGTAATAACCACGCCCAACAGTGCTTAGCTTCTGAAATCTGATGGATCAGATGCCACAGGGCTACGGCTGCAGTTGAGCTCTCCATTTAATCAAAGGTGCTGAAAGTACCTTTGGACAGAAAAAGGGAAAAAGAGCTGAAAAGTGTTGCATCTTGATTGTCTGACACTAAATGCTTCCAACTGCAATAAATTGGAGATGAATAGGAACTAAATGAAATCATACTAATTCTTAGACGCTATCAGAGTAAAATGGATGAATAAGATAAACACTCCTTCTCAAGATGCTCTCTAGGAGGGACATGAGATAAACTGCTATCCAGTATGACACATAAGAGAAGTTCACAGAGCTATAGGAGTTCAAAACAGGAAGGAGGCATTTCTGAACCAAAAATCAAGAATAGTTGAATGGACATGACAATCTCTAGGGATGGATGGGGGAGTCCTAAAGAGCAACAGATCATGGTCTATGTTGACTGAATCCTGGAGCTAATATAGGTAAATGATAGGACTATATCCTGGTATGTTTAGCCAAGTCTTAGAAAGTCCTGAATGACAGATTAGTCTCATGTCCCTGTTACCCTCAGAAGAAAGTTCCAGCTCTTCACTTTGACCTAGCACCTGCTCACACTCCAGTTCATTGTCACTTCTCTCCACCCCTCACTTTCTTTCTGGGTTCCCTGAATGTGTCCTGTCTTCCTGTAACAAATGGACCTATACACATGCTGTCCTGTCTTCCTGTAACACTTTCTGACTTTTCCTGCTCCCAGACCCTCCACTTCTGCCCTAATAATTCATGCTCATTTCTAAGACCCAACTTGAATTGACCTTTACTCAAGAAGCCTTGCTGGATCCCTGGATCTTGGTTAGATATCCTTTTACACCTTTCCTCCCTTCATCACGTGATTCTTTGTTTTCTGTGAGACTGTCAGCTTCCTGAGAGCAATGATTGTGGCTTTCTCCTTCGCCATTTTATTCTCTCTGTTTAACACAGTGCCATACGTAAAGGACTCTATAAATACTTCTTGACTGGATGAATAAATTGGTAATTAAATGATGTATCTTTTGACTATTCAAACTATGGTACATATACACAATGGAATACTACTCAGCAACCAAAAAAAAGTGAAATAATGCCATTCTCAGCAAAATGGATGGAATTGGAGAAAATTATTTTAAGTGAACCAACACAAGCTCAGAAAGAGAATAACCACATGTTCTCACTCATATGTGGGAGCTGAATCAAAATTTCAAGAAGGAAGAAATCCTATGTGGACGTCAGAACATAATTTTAAAAAAAAGCTAACATTGACAGTGGAGAAGAGACAATTTGGGAAGTGCAAAAGGAGGAGGGAGGGATCTAGCAAAAGGAAGAAATCCTCAGAGAGGAGAGCTGTGAGAGGAGGAACAAGGAGGAGGAAGGAATAGGGGAGGGAGTGATCTCAGTGTAAACAGCCCAACACTAACTGTCCTGGAAATAATTATAATAACACCAATAATACCAAAGAATGGTAATAATACAGATGAGCTAGAAAATTCAAGTAATAGTACTAACAATGCAAAAAGATAGTTCACTACAGAAAAAGTTGCAATCTTAAACATAATTGGGATCCAAGGATATGTAGAAAAATATTACCACAAAAAGATAAGCTAATGGAAGACCGGTCTTTGGTGAGGGGTTGTGGTAGGGGGAGGAATTGCACAAGAGGGTAAGGGGAAATTTGTCTGTGTAATGTACAATAAAATGCATATATGGAAATGTCAAATGAAATGCATGTCAGAATGAATTACATTAAGTTGTACATTCAAATTTCCAGTAAAAAAATGGCTATTGATGCTATGGTAACAATAGTGAATGGACAAAAAACTGACATTAAGATTACAGAGGAACACAGATTTAAAAAAGTAAAGTATGTGGTTTAACATCTGCAGATAAATGCTATAAGGAAAAGAAAAGCAAGAATGATGAGGTTGATTGTTGTTGCAATTCCAAGTAGAAAGTCCAGAGGATGACACATTTCTGCAAATATTTAAACAAAAATGAGAGGAGAATCATGAGAATATCTGTCAGAATAGCATTCCAGGTAGAGGGAAAAACAAATGTAGAGACTCTAGACAGGCTCATGAGAAAAGTAGCATGAAGGCTGGGAATGTGGTAAACCAGTAGGTCAGAATGGGACTAGCTAATAAACAGCTTGATAGGACATTTTAGGACTTTGTATTTTACTCTGAGTTTAAAAAGAAACGTTGAAGAATCGACTAGATTGTGGCAAGAGTGAAAAGAAGGTGGCCTATACTGTGCATTTTGCAACATTCCCAATGAAAGGTGATGGTAGCTTGATCAGAATGTTAGCAGTGGCAATGGCAAGAAGATGTTAAATTCTGATATTTTAAAGGAAGAGCTCACTGGATTTCCTGACAGACCGGTTGTGGAACACGAGATCACAATAAAGAAGAGAGAAGGAAGACACCAAGATTTTTGGCAATAGGAGCTAGAAGAATAGACTTAACATGTATTAAGAAAATATTATGAAAGGAGAACTTTTAGGAGGAAATAGCATGAGCTTTGTTTCATACATGCCATTTGAGATACCTACTACTGGAATCCAAATAGATACGTACAGAAGGCAAATGGATAAAAGAGTATGGAATTACTGCTGGGTGCAGTGGTGCACACCTGTAATCCCAGAGACTTTGGAGGCAGAGGCAGGAGGATCGCAAATTCAAGACCAGAGGCAGTCTGCGTATGTAATTTAGCAAGACCCTGTCTCAAAAAGTGAAAAAAATGAGGTAGGAGTGCAGCTCAGTGGTCCACCACTTGCAAAGCATGCAATCACGAGGCCCTGGGTTCAACCCCCAGTACCACACACACACACACACACACACACACACACACACACACACAAAAGAGTCTGGAGTTAAAGATAAAATTCAAGATAATAATTCAAAACATGGAATTCAGAACATGTGAATGATATTTAAAGTTTGTCTAATCAGGAGTGTGTGTAGATAGGGAACATAGGAGATCTAGGGCTGAGCCATAGGCCACTCAGCATTTAGAGAGAGCAATATGAGCTAGGGATAGATTTGACCTAAAAAACCATTACATTTTCATGTTCTTGTACTAATTTGTTCTACTTTTACCCCCAATCTACTCCTATTTGTAACTTTTTATAAGCTTGTACACCTGCAGCCTTACCGCTGTGGCATCTGATCCCATCAGGTCTCAGAAGCTACGCAGGGTCAAACCTGGTTAGTACTTGGATGGGAGATGATCTGGGAACATCATATGCTGTAGGATTAGGAGAAGGACCCAGCAAACCACTCCCAAAAATCAATCTGCCATTGAAAACCCTATGAATAGCAGAGAAGCACAATAGTGTTTTGTCTGTTGTAAATATGGTCACTATGAGTTGGACACCTACTCGACAGCACCAAATAACAATATAAGCTTGTAGAGAGCTATGTACACTAGAAATCACCTCTAGGCTAGCTATATATAGTTACTACCAGGGCAGTCATTTTCCATAGGTATTACATATAGACTCAACATCTTAATACAATTGATCATCAGTACCAGTATTCTCTTAAGACTTGTTTATATGAGGTAACCTTACCAACTTTACCAGTACATTCTATTAGTATACCATATTGCAACCTAGTCATATTTTCAGTACAGAAAAAAAAATCAGAAGCAATTACAGAGGTATTTTCTTTACCTTCCTGATAGAATTTACTAAATAAGTGAAGTGGCCACTTCATCCTTCATCTATTTTACAATACTCAAAGAGGCCTAGCTGGATCAGGGTACAAGGACTTTTCCAACCTTAGATTCTAGCAGCATCCAGCTTTATTTGTTGAGTTATCCTGACTCATTTTGGGACAGCCTCATTATCCTTCCAGGCTGACTCCTATACTTTACCTACCTCCTGGAAGAGAATTCCCTCCAATCTTCTCAGGCCATTTAATAAATCTTTTTCCTGTGAATGCCATTCCTCCTTAAGAGAATATTCAAGTTCATCCCAAGGATACCTAACCCAGCACCTATGTCCCGTAAGGTCTTTTGCTGCCTTGTGGGCTATGCTATTTAATCTACCACACTTGTTACTACCATCGTGTACTAATGGCCTATAGGCAGTTGTTGTTGTTGTTGTTAGGTGCCATCAAGTCCATATCCGACTCATAGTGACCCTCATAGGGTTTTCAATGGCTGACTGTTTCAGGATTACCTTGGGAGTGGATTGCCAGGCCCTTCTCCCTTTTTTGCGATACTGGGAATTGAACTCTGGACCTCGGAGACTGCAGCGCAGTGCTCTATCAACTGAGCTAAATCCCAGCCCCGATAGGCAGTTAGGATACATATTTTGCACAGTATTAGATGTGGTCCTTACTCCTAGATATACTTGAGTTTGAGTGTGCTATGAGGCCTCCCACAGCTTTCCTTGTCTCAGCAATCCTAAGAGGAGCTTGGATTCAATACATGATGCCCATTATTTTGATCCTACCAGAAATTCAGTTTTTCTCCATTCCACCTAAGAGATTTCTATCTTCAAACTTGAGAGTGATATGTATCTATGCATAGCACACTGGTATATTGGACTGCATCCACAGAATGCTGTTTGGTATAACCAGATGTCTTTCTAAGCATTTCATCATTGAGATTTTTACTGGCACAGTGATGAGTCCACCAGGCACTCTCCACTACATGGTTTGAAGTTCCATTAGGAAGAAATTCTCAGAACCTCCTTCCCAACCAATATCCCTTGTAGTATATGTAACCTGAAAAATAAGAATCAAGTAATACTGCCAAGTTACTAGATTTCCCTTTAGTCATTAGCCATTAGTCCAGTTCCTCATCCTGTAGTATTACTAGAATGTCTCTCAAAGGGATACCTCTTGGGTTTTCAGGCTACCATTTGACTTTTGCAGGTTCAAAACCAGGCAAAGGCACAGCTTCACCTTTCCAGAGGTGAGAGACCTGTCATTGATTGAGGAGAGTCTCTAATTCTATCTAAAGTAAGGGGAACAGGTGTGCTAACAGTAGCTTGAGCAGAATAGTCTTTTCTAATTGTTTTTATTTTCTCAAATGGAAAAGGAAGTAAGATCATTAGGTCAAAGTACAGAAAGAGAGAACAGGAAGAATGATAGAGAGTAGGGTTAAAAGCTTAAAGAGAGAAAAAGTATAAAATGCACTAAACAGAAATTCTCAACTCTGGCATTATAGACATGCTGAAGAGAAAATATTTTTGATATAGGGACTGTTTTTGCATCATAAGATGTTTGGCAGCATGTTGTTTTTGCTAGGTGCCATCAAATCAGGTCCGACTCATAGTGACCCTATGTACAATAGTACAAAACACTCCCCATTATTGTACCATGCACTTGATCATTTTATGTTTAACCCAATTGTTGCAGCCATGGTGTCAATACATCTAGTTGAGGGTCTTCCTTTTTTTCCTTGATCTGCCACTGTTCCAAACATGATGTCCTTCTCCAGGGATTGGTCCCTCCTGACAACATGTACAAAATACGTAAGACACATCTAGCCATCCTTCCTTCCAAGGAGCACATTAGTTGCACTTGCTCTAGGACAGATCTGTTGGTTCTTTTGGCAATCCATGGTATATTCAATATGCATCTCCAACACCATAATGCAAAAGCATCAATTCTTGTTCTGTCTCCCTTATTCACTTTCTAGCTTTCACAAGCACATGATTCAACTGAAAATACCACGGCATGAGTCAGGCGCACCTTCATCTTCAATGTGACATCTTTACTTTTCAATACTTTAAAGAGGTCTTTTGCAACATCTTTTCCCAGTGCGATGTGTCTTTTGATTTCTTGACTGCTGCTTCTGTGGTTGTTGGTTGTAGAACCAAGTAAAACAAAATCTTGGGCATGCTCAATCTTTTCTCCATTGATCATGAAATTGCTTACTGACCTAGTATAAGGACTTTTGTTTTCTTGATTTTGAGGCAAAATCCACACTGAAGGCTGTGTTCTTTGATCTTCATATTTAAATGTTTCAAATTCTCTTCACTTTAAGCAAGCAATATTATGTCATCTGCATAACCCAGATTGTTAATAAATCTTCCTCCAATCCTCATGCCATATTTTCTTCATAAAGTCTAGCTTCTAGGATTATTTGTTCAGCCTAGAGACTGAAGATGTATAGTGAAAATATACCGCCCTCACACACATCTTTCTTGACTTTAAGACAAGCAGTGTTTCCTAGTTCTGTTCAAACGATGCCTAGATATTGCCAAATGTCCCCTGGGAGGCCAGATGGCCCCAGTTAAGAATGACTGCCTCCATTAGAAGATGGGGGGAATAAATGGAGTAGACAATGTAAAAGGATTATGGTCTGGTCATCTAAGGCCTCACTGAGGTTAGTGGTCATAAATTTCAAATGAAGCCAGTCAGTTTGCTTAGGTATAATTTTCCCAGCCATATTCATATGGCAAGAAATTAATGCAACAAAATGAGAAAGGGCAAGGAGTTGAATATGTATGTAAACAATTGGTTATAAATGATAGAATTTAAGCCAGATAATGAAGAAAGGAATGACATGGGAGTAAGAAAGGGGAATGAAAGGTGAAGGGGTCAACAGATTGTAGATTGCAGATAGAGATGGTAGGACTGTGGGTACCAGAGGGTGTAAGCAGGGGAACTATGAGGTAATGATCAGTCAGAGAGGTGCTTAAACTTCAGTTATAACTGGTAAGTATAATCTATAATTATATATAGTCATAAATCCATACAGTTATTAAGCACAATCATTATTGTCATTAAATTCTGAGAAAATCACAGCCATATGAAAAGCTAGGATTGTGTTGCCTGTGTCCCATTATTGAAATTAGCAGAATTCAAATGTCTAGAGTTTATCTTAGAAAACATGAACTTATTAAAACCTAGGCTGAATTCTGTATTTTATTTTTTATAATTCTCTATATCTCAATAAACAGGTAAAAGGAGCAGAAATTCCAGCTTGCCAAAAGTTCAAAGCTTGGCATGACTACTATAACTACTTTGCTTACTTGTGAGAGAACTTTCAGCAAGATGCTTTTATTTTTCCCCCCTGAGAAAGGGGGCTATCAAAGTTGTAGAAACCAAAGCAGCCAAACAAATCTCTTATTATTAGAGTAATGGCCATGACATTCAATATCCCTCAAAGAAAACTTAACCTGGTCTTTGATTTTGGCACTTCTTGCTACTTTGACATTAGGTCAAACAAAAAGAAGGAAAAAAGAATACAGAACAAAAGACAAAACAAAGTCATATACCAATTTTATTTTTCAAGCGTGGTTGAAAAATACAAAGGAAATCTACCTTAAGCTCTAAATAATACTCTACCCTCTATATCAGAAGAAAAATGTGTTTTTCTACAATTTTATAATAAATCTAAAACACTATCATTTTCAGCATGAAACTTTCATGAAGTATTGCCTTGCCAAAAATTGTTACCGTATGCTACAACCAAACCAAGTTTGTTTTAATAATCCTCAGATATGAACTACCACTATGTCAGCTCCCTCAGTGTCACTATGATTATCTATTGTTTAAAATAGAAGTCCTAAGTACGTTATCTAAGTGAACAAAAGCATAAACATTTCAACTATCAAATCATCAGAACTGCTTAGGCAAGCATAAAGATCTCCTGGCTCCAATGTATCCCTTATGGAATTTCTCCCCCTTGTTACTTGCTCTGCTGTTGTAATGATAGCAGGCCCATGCTAAGATAATGAAATTTGGGGTCTTCTTTTTATAACTTAAGTGCTTTTCATTTTTGAAGAAGTAGAGATATATTTCCAGGTAGTGGTTTATTTTAATATAGTCCAAATAAACAAATGCAATTGATAAAGGATACCAGAAGCAGGAAAAAAATAATTGAATTTAGGAAGTAAATCAGATTTCCACTTCGTTTTATCAGGATTTTTCCCACAACTATCAGGAAACTTAATTATGCTAGCCCTTTGCTACTTTTCCAAACTTTCCTTTGGCTTTGGGTAGAGAAGAACCACTGTAAGGTTGTGTCTAACTCAGTGACCATCCGGTTTAGAAATGCCACTTGCTTGAACCCCCATCTTCACACTACTCAAAACTACTGACTCTGTCATGACTCACAAAGGTGACATACCATAGAGGATTACAGTGAAATACAAGAGAAACCTAGCCCTACTCTGGGTTCCTTTGCTGAGATCATTTCTCTAGGGTTGGTGTCATATTCCATTTAATACTGTCCATCGCTGAGATTGTTTCTTCCCCTCCACAGAAGCCCTCTCAACTGTCACACTGATGAGTCGGCCTTTTTCTGATGTCCCTAAGTGCATGCGCTACCAAGGATTCAGATAAGAGCTGGAGCTGAGTGACTGGGTTAACTGATAAAATTGCTAATTAAAGCCTTGTTTTCAACACTCCTGAAAGATTAACCAACCAGCCAAAATTTGGAACACAGAGGAAGTTTTACTTTGAACAATGTACATTATTTGGTAAAGAAAAACCTTTAACAATTTCAAAGAAAGTAATGTCAAGAAATTTCTATAGACTTTTTCCTTCTATAGACATATGTAAGTGAGAGTACTTAGTCAAATCTTTGTAAGGGTTTTCTACCTTGTAAACATTGTTGCTTGGCAGGATAGCACAGAAGCTGATCAGTAGAATATGTATCTATTGCCGAGCTAACACAATAATAGCAATACCAATATAGAAGCATATTTTTCTTTAAGGAAAAAAATCTAATGATCTCAACTTCAAAACTAGTGAGAAATCCAAAAATTATACATCTGACTCAATCAGTCAGGTACCGCTAGAAATATAAGACAATATGGTGACTTAGGGCAGGGACTCAGCTGTCACATGCCTGGCTTCAGGTCTTACCTCTGCCACTTCCTAGATGGCTGACCTTGAGTGTGTTACTTAACTTCTCTCTGCCTCAGTTGTCCTATCTGAAAATCTGAATGACATCACCTACCTCATATGGTTATTGTACAGGATAAATGAATTAAATCTATCAAGCACTTCAAAGAGTGTAGGGTACATAATCACATAGTAAATGTATGAGTCCATGATCAAAAATGCTGTTTAAGTGATTTAACATAAGATTTAACTCTCATGTATATGTATGTGTTTGTGCACATGTGTTTATTGTAATGAAAGATGGCACCTCAGAACTTTTCAACACTGTTCTATAGTTGACATTATTTAATCCCTGACTCTTTTTCCATTAAAGGCTGATTCCTTTCCCAAGAATATCCTCATCTGAAAAATAAATCTGTTGTACAATATGAGTGCTAAATGTTCTTCCTGCTCCAATGTTCACCAGCTTTGTCTGGACAATGAAACTTGGAACTCCTTGTTTCCTTGGCCCACTTGATAATTATCATTGTCCTGTGACAACCCCACACAGTGCTATAAATCCACCACATACCTAACCTCAACTATGAATGTCATCTCCTGTGGTGGGAAAAGTCACTGTAGAATGATCTCTGGCAGAGTATTTTTTTTTAACTTGTAAAAAGAAGTGGGTTCACTTCCCCTGAGGGCTCTTTCTTTTCCCAGAACCAGTCTATCCCGCTGGTGACAGACATGTGGCATGTGGATACATGTGGGGAAGGAAGGATGGAATGTCTCTGGGCAGGAGAATTGAAAGCAGAGGAGGAACATAGCCTTGCCACACTTCCCCTTGTGCATTGCCCTGACTTAGGGTGAAAGACCGTTAAAATGTGACCGCCTTTGATATCACTTCTAACTTGGCTGGAAACGGGACTCTTGCAGTTCAAACGTGGGATGTTTAGACTGTATTAAAACAGGAGGCTCCGATAACATCAAAGGCTCCTCGTGGGTGGCTTGGGCCAGGGTGAGGTCACCACTGCCCTCCTCTGTAATAGGTGTGGAGACATTGTGTACCTGTGAAGTGGTGCTGTTTGCTTTCTTCCTGCTGATGAATGTGGAGCTGGGACAGGAGATGCCTCTGTGTGCCTGAGGAATGATCTACGGTGGAAGGTTTAAAGGCAAACAGGTATCAGGTTAGGGTTACAGAGGGCAAGGTTTTGAACGAGAATATCCTTTGTTCTTAAAGAACAGGCCCCTTTAATTCATAGTGCAAGGACAGACATTGATAAGAAAGGCTTCCTGTTTGATCACCAAATTTAAAATAAAGGCAACATTATTCTGACAATAGGTAATCTAGATGACATCAAGGATGGACATAAAATATGAGACTAGGTTAGCCTCATTTTATCTTTTTATACTTAAGTATCATTATCTTTCATTAGTCCCCAACACTCATCCCATATGTTTGTTTAAATTGCAATCCCATAAAATTTAGGTCAAAAAATTTTGTGTAGTTTCTATTAGCCTATAGGTCAAGTTCTAAGAAATAATCTCTTCATTTATGTCTATGATGGCTATAAACATTTTGACAATGTGTCTTTAAGGGGCCTGAAGACCTTTAAGATTAGAAATTTATTCCATAAAATAGATCTCAACAGGACAACCCTAGCCACAGCAATTTTGAATCCATGGAAAATGGGGTTATTGATGACTTAATAAATAATATGTGGCTTCCAATGTAAAGGGTAGTATGCCTGGCTTGGGCTGGGATTTAGCTTATTTGGTAGGGTGATGCTGTGCACTCTCTGAGGCCATTGGTTCAATCCCCAGCACCTCAAAAATGGGAGAAGGATATTGCAATCCACTCCCAAAGCAGTCCTGAAACAATCAGCCATGAAAAACCCTATGAGGTTTGCTATGAGTTGGACATGACTCTAAGACACCTAACAACAACAACAACGTTTGGCTTATGCAGAAGCCAACCAAAAAAACAAAAGCAAAAAGGCATGGACGAGGCTGATACCTGGAGGATGAGGTCAGAGTAGGATACCTCCACACCTTGCAGTACGGGCTGAGTGGCATTTTCATCCTCACACTATGTTCATTAGGCATCCCATTTATTGGAGGTAATTTCCTTATTCTTAGTTTCTCCCAAACTCTACTTAATAGTACCAGCATGGCCTATGAATTGCCTTAAAATTGCTCACTATCTTTTGTAACTCCCCTACTCCTTTGCACATTCTATAAAGTATTTTGCTTTCTCTTTTCTTTTCATTCTACCTGTACCTCCTGCAATACCACTTATGAAAAAGAAACTTAGTAAGTACTGGTTGAGGTAGAAATGGGATCTCCATTTGATGAGAAGGAAAGAAAAATTAAGAAGAAAATCTCACTTTCATCTTGTACAAACCCTTTCTGTATCTTCTCGGCGGACTAAAACCATACACAGTCATTTCATTTCTAACTTCCATGTTATGAATTTGTGGGGAGGGTGTCATTTTCTGCTAGACTCAGGTCCAATTTCCATTATGATTTTGCCGTTAAGAAATAAACATCATGGCTGGCATGTCTGTCTGGCCTCCTTCTGGCCAGCAAAGTCATCATTTCTAATGAAATGCGAGTGCTTGGTGAGACTGTGCGGACCCAGTGGCTCAAACTCAGATGAACCACAGGGTTTTTTAACCACTGGCTGAGTTTCAAACCACTTAATTGAATGAAAAGTCCCTCAAACAGCTGTCACTTAAGATTCCTGGGTTTGGATGAAAGGCCAGAAGTACTTATAATTACTCCCCTCTAGCACCCTTTTCCTAAACACAGCACATAGTACTGGCAGCAATTTTCAGTAAAATGATCAGCCTGGATATGGGAGGGTGAAGCAAACATCGAAAAATTGATATTCTTTTTTAAGACACAAGGTATTTTTTTCTTTTCTTTTCTTCTTCTATTTCTTTCTTTTTTCCTTATAGAAAAAAAAATGTAAGAAAGATCATTGCTCTTAAAGCCCCATTTATATTTATCTCCTTCCATCTTTTGTAGAATTCCAGTGTTCAGTTCCTGTGGCAACCTTGTTGAAACACATTCATATGGTATAGTCCACTTAAGAAGGAAATATTGATTTCCTGAAGAAGTCATTTCTTCAGATATATATCATCCCACATTAAAATCTTGATTTATTCCAATGCTCCACTTAGAAATTTGGAGCTAATAAGTTCTAACTTCTCTAATATATGATAATTCCAGTTGTTGAATTTAAATAGAAAGTTATAATTTACCAAGGAATTTCTGTTAAATGGCAAGATTATTTCTTCTAAAGAATATATATAATCTGAGTATGGTGGTGCAGCCCTGTGATCTCAGCACTCAAGAGGCTGAGGCAGGAGGACTCCAAACTTGAGGCCAACCTCAGCTATATAATAAGACCCTGTCTCAAACAAAGAAATAAATAAATGTATTTAAGATGATCACATGATTGTGAAGACATCCTTATGTTGGACAAATGTCATTATCCTCATTTAAAAATTAAGAAATAAACCAAAACATGTTAATTTTCTAGCCTTGAAGCTCAATTATCCAAGAGTCAGCATTGCAAACCACAGCCCCTTGGTTTCAAATCCAATAAGTAATCATTCTTTAAAATGCCAAGTCACATCTTCTTTCACATTCACTCCTCCCTTCTCTTTCTGTTTCCCTCTCCTCTCTCCTAATTTACTACACTTTCTGATCCAGTTACTCTCTTTCAGCATTCTCAGGGCATGTCTCCACCCACCCCACCAATTTCCTCCATAGTCTTTCTCTATCTTACATGGTCCCTCCAAGGCCTACTCTTGACTTTGTCCAATCTGTTCCTTTCACTCTGCTCCAAGGAATCTCTATTCAATCTTGAAAAAACTATTAGCAACTGTATGGGCTTAAGCTATAATTTGATTGGTCCTTCTACTTTCTGTTCTTAAATGTAACCAGGCTTCTTTTTGGGGATAACACAAGACTGATGGCTACACAGCCAGCCTTGGGAAAAAGGTTTCCCCTTCCTACCAATCACTGCTCCCAAGTCACTTGTCTGCAATTTCCCTTCAATTACTATTGATCTTCTACAGAGAAACCTTCTGTTTATACCACATTTCCTTGACATGTTTTCATCTTCTACCAGTTTCTAGTATGCTCTCACCTCCTTTCATCATATTAGCCACTTACTCATAGTTCTCTCCTCTCCACACCACCATCAGCCACCACTGTTCTCAGGGACTTTTCAATATCCAAGCTGCTGGTGATTTCAATGCTCTCTAATTTCTCAACCTCCTTGATGCTAAAGGCCCTTTTCTCACTTAGCTAACCACAATCACATGCTGTGCCACAGAGATTGATAGGATTTGGGTTTGCAGAAATTAGGGGAAGGAGCTATTTTCTAAGTGAAGGCTATGTGAGAAAAGAAAATGTTTGAACGTATTTCATATTTCACAGGGAGGAATAACAGTGTGACTAACTGGTATAAAAGATAGGAAATTAAGTATCAATGCAAGACTGATTGGTTCTTTATATTTATTTACCTTACCTTTACTACTTGACTCTAAGCTTGTTGAGGGTAGAGGCCCCTCTGAGATTATTTTCAATCTTCCATCTTATCTAGGAAAACATTCAGTAAGTGATTTCTAGCAATCCCATCATTTGTCGCACAACAAAAAGTACTAGAGATCAAAGATGCAGTCCCCGACATTTTTGGCACCAGGGACTGGTTGTGTGGAAGACACTTTTTCACGGACCAGAGGAGAAGCTCAGGCAGTATGAGAGCAACAGGGAGGGGCTATAAATGCAAATGAAGTTAACTTACTTGTCTACTGCCTCACCTCCTGCTGTGTGGCCCCTTCCTTATAGTCATACTGCTCCCTGCCCCTGCTCTACAGGACCTATTTTCTAATCATTCCCAGCTTAAATGATACCCTGACAAAAACAAACTTATGGGAGGAGTGACTTATAAAAGGTTGCAGGTTTAGAGGATGTCAGTACATAGAGGCAGGGCAGGTAGGGTGACAGGGCAGCTGGCAGGGCCTGTGGCAGAGGACCTGATATCATGGCATCAGAAAACAGAGAGAGCTTACCAGAATGGGGAATCCAGGTAGAACCTCCAAAGGCACACTCCCAATGACCCACTCCTGCATCCAGGGAAAAGTTCATTAGAAAAGACAAAAGACATATTTTAAGGCATACTGTTCAGTTAAAAATTATTAAATTTTTAAGGCTTTACCATTCCTAGTTCAGCATCTTCATGCACCATCTCACCAACACCTGAAACGAGTTACCCTTATATACTATTCACAAATATCATCTACATCTGATTTCTCACCAATCAAGTTGCTTTGCTTCAAACTATGTTGTGTTGTATTTTATTCTTGAATCTTCTTTAAACTTTGAAATTTCCTTTGGCCAAATCATAAATGACTGCTCTTTAAATATTTTTTAAGACAAAGTAGTTCCTAAATACTAACTTACAGATTGTTTTCTTACTTGAACAGTAAGTAGATGAATACCATCCAACTGCATTTTTCTCTTTCTGGGGTATGCTGCATCTTAGCCCTATTTCTAATGTCCTCCTGATCCACACTGCCAAAACATTCCAACACTTTAGTTAGGAGGATAAAATGTTTCCTTTGCTCTTCCATACAAAACCAGTAATTTGTTTTTCCCATGATATTCATTTATTGCTAAGGTAAAACAAACACTACTCCAGAGAACAACGTTTCATTGTATTGCATAAGTCTCCATCTCAAATAGGGTGCCCAATGGTCACCCATTAAATTATCCCAACTGTGAGAAAAATTTCACTTTCCTGTTAGCTATAAGTAAAGCTCTTATGGAATAATATAATCATCAAAGTTACAAAATCTGACAGACTCCCTATGGGAGACAATGTGTTAAATATAGTGGAAAGTGTGCCAAACCAGGACCCAAAACACATGGTCTCTAGTAAATTTTTTTTTTAATTGGAAATTTTTAGTGTACACTTTAATGTAATTCATTCTGACATGCTTTTCATTGTGGCATTTCCATATATGCATTTTGATGTACATTATTCATATAGGTGCCCCCTTACCCTCTTATATGCTTCCCCCGCCCCACCCTCCCATCTAAGTCTTCTCTACATTTACTTGGTAATATTTTTCTATATGTCCTTGGGTTCCAGTCTGTTTAAGATAGAAAATTTTCCTGTAGTGAACTTTGTTTTTATCTTGTCAGAACAATTGCATGCATTTTCTAGACCATTTATATTGACACCAATCTTAGCTTTTTTTTTTTTTTTTTTTTTTTTTTTTTTTTTTTTTTTTTTTTTTTTTTTTTTTTTTTTTTTCGTTTTATTCCTCTAGTACATTGAGACAGATTTTTCTCACAAATAAAAATGTTCCTTGGGTACCATTGAGCAGAAATCTGAAATCATGACGGCAGGAAAATTAAGAACATATGATTGCTGTAGCTCTCATCCTAATTCTAGCATTTTTCTGTCTCCAAGACTTTATACAAGTTATTGCACCATGGGTCTGACTCATCTGCACAATGGAAATAGCTTCTACCTTCCTGACCTTAGAGCATCTGCTACCATAACAGAGAAGCTGGGGAATTACCTCTCTGTAACTTCCCTAGCTTACATTGTTGGCCCTTCATATGCACAGGTTCCATATCTATGAATTCAAACAACTACAAATCAAAAGTATTCAGAAATAATATTTATGTCTGCTCCTACCCTATCCTCACTTGCTTTGCTCCATGCCCATCACCTGCAGTTCTCTATTGGTCTTCAGTCACTCCTGAACTACCAGCCTCTTTGAGCTCGCAACTCATGGACAGTCTAGGCTAGGCGTCATCACCTCAGACTTTCATCTGAAAAGTTCAAGGTACTTCATACACTTCCGCCATGCAAGCTCTGCATCTTATAGGACATTTGTAAGCAATGGCTGCCATCTGGAAAAAACTGATGATTGTTGATGATGGAGCTTCTGGCAAGACATGCTTGCTCATAGTCTTCAGCAAGGACCAGCACCCAGAGGTGGAGGCACTCAGAGTGTTTGAGCACCACGTGGAAGAGATCAGTATAGATGGAAAGCAGTAGAATTGACTTGGGGGGCACAGGTGGGTGAGAAGATTATGATTGCCTGAAGCCTCTTGTCTATCCACACATGGGGTCGGGGGGAATGACATGTTTCTCCATCTATATCCCTGACAGTTTTGAAGCTATCCCAGAAAAACTATCCCTGGAAGTCAAATGTTTCTGTCCCAATTGCCCACCATCCTGGTGAGGAACAAGAAGAATCTTCTGAGCGATGAGCTCACAAAGTGGAAGCAAACCAGGGTAAAGCAGGAGTTGTACAACCTCAAGATGGCACAGATGTGACAAATGGGATTGGTGCTTGTGTCCATGGAGTGTTTAGCAAAGACCAAAGCTAAAGTGAGGGAGATCTTTTTTTTTTTTTTTCCCCCGGTCCTGGTGGTTGAACCCAGGGCCTCCTGTTTGCATGCTTTGCAAGTGCTGGACCACTGAGCTGCACCCACAGCCCCTCCCCCCCTTTTTTTTTTTACTTTTAGAGACAGGGTCTCACT
This sequence comes from Pedetes capensis, assembly GCA_007922755.1. Classification (NCBI taxonomy): domain Eukaryota; kingdom Metazoa; phylum Chordata; class Mammalia; order Rodentia; family Pedetidae; genus Pedetes; species Pedetes capensis. The sequence goes on along the minus strand of VMDO01014643.1, from coordinate 800 downwards.
AAATTATGCAGACTGCCTCTGGTGTTGAACTTGCGATCTTCCTGCCTCCACCTCCCAAGCCACTGGGACTGCAGGTATGCACCACCATGCCTGGTAGTGAGGGAGGTTTTTGAAATAGCCACAAGAGCTTCTGTGTAAGTCAAACATGGAAAGAAAAACTCTGGAGCTTTGCCTTAGGAAACTTTGCTGTAAGCACAGCCCTAATGCAGTTAATTTTGAAGTAGTGTTGATTAGTGTGTGATTACTGGCGTGGTCTTTTTTATTTATCTGTAACTCGGAAGACAACTTGCTACCAGTATTTAGAAACCAACTATGATTATTAATGATTTCCACACCATCTGACCCACTCAGGTACTTCTGATATTGCCCTAACAACTTCCTCTTCACCTCACTGGACATGCCAGATACTATTTCAGGAAATTTTAAAACTTCTTGTTTCTTTCTAGAAAGAGAAATAGTAACTTCTTTGAATTGGGTATAAGTATTTTATAACTACATCTTGCCTATCAATATGAGTCACCACTTCAGTGCTTTACTCCTTCAAAGATTTCATGGCTTAGCCCTAGGATGAGCAACCAATTTTTGAAAATATGCTCAGCCAGAAGGGCCAACCTGTCTTAAGATAAAACATAAAAATGGGCTAGGAGTGTAGCCCAGTGGTAGAACACTTGCAAAGTATGTGAGGCCCTAATTTTAATCCCTAAGCACCACAAAAAAATACATATATATCAGACTATGTATAGTACTTTTATACAATTAGATTTCCTAACAGATATTTGTCAACCACACAAAAAGTATAT
>VMDO01014642.1:0-53879 GCA_007922755.1 Pedetes capensis | reverse complement strand
TTTTTTTTTTTTTTTTTTTTTTTTTTTTTTTTTTTTTTTTTTTTTTTTTTTTTTGAGACAGAGTCTCAAACTCTCAATCCTCTTGCATGGCATTTTAAGTTCTAAGTTCTAAAATAGCAGATTTCTGCCAACATGCCCAGTTTATTTATTCACTATTATAAATAATGCTGTAATAAACATAGGCAGATAGATGTCTCTTTGGCATATGGATTCCATTTCCTTTGGATATATACCTATAAATGAGATTCTTAAAAAGTTAAAGCTTGCAGCCATAGCCCTGTGGAATCTGATCCCGTCAGATCTCCTAGATGTCCCTAGTTCCATGCCCTTTTCTGAATCCATCTTGGTTCAGGTTAAGGAATTTATCACTTTTTTCTGTATTTTAACTTTTGTGGAAGTATAAATTCTCAAATTAGTCTTTGATGATCTTCTGTATTTCATTAGTATCTATTGTTATGACCCCATTTTAATCTCTAGTTTTATTAATTTAGGCCTTTTCTCTCTTTTTCTTGGTGAGTTTGGCTAAGGAAGGCAATTTTTTTCTTTTCAAAGCATGAACTCTTAGTCTCAATTTTTATATTGACCTTTTAATCTGTTTTCTTTATTTTGTTAATTCTGCCTTGATCTTAATTATTTCTTTTTGTGTTCTAGTTTGGGGTTTGGCTTGTTGTTATCTTTCTAGTGCTTTGATGTGTGTTAATTGGGATTTTTTTAGTTTAGGCACTTATAGCTATAAATATTCCTCATACAGCTGTCTTTGCTGTATCCTATAGATATTGGTAGGTTGTGTTTCCATTATCATTTGATTGAAGAAAATTTCAATTTCTTTTCTGATTTCTTTGATGACTCATTGATCACTCAGAAGTGTGGTGTTTTTCTCCATGTATTTGTAACATTTTTGTAATTTTCCTTGTTCTTGACCTCTCATTTTATCCCACTGGGGTCTGCTATGGTACTGGATGAATACAGGGTTTTTTGTTTTGTTTTTTGTATTTATTGAGGCAATTTTTGTGTACTAAAATATTCTTTATTTCAGGAAAAGTTCCATGTGGTGCTGAGAAGAATGTGTATTTCACCTCTTTTAGATGGAATATTCTGTAGACAATGTTAGTTTCAGTTTATGTATAGTGTCATTTAAATCTTTCTTTTATTTATTTTTCACTGTGATGATCTGTCTATTGAAGAGAGTGAGGTCTTGAGGTCTCCCATAATTAATGTGTCTGGACTTGTGTGCTCCTTTATTGCCAGGAATGTTTGTTTTATGAGGTTAGGTGCTCATATGTTTGATGCCTAGATATTGACTAAAATGTTGTCTTCTTGGTTGATCATTCCCTTTATTAATATGTATTGACCTTCTTCATCTCTTCTGATTAGTTTAGAGTTGAAGTCAAGTGTATCAGAAATTAGTGTAGCTACCCCTGCTATCTTTTTTTGTTCCCACATTATTTCTAGAGTCAATATTAATGAAAGAAGGAAATTATATATTCTAAGTTGATATTCTAGAGGACCTTTTCCCTTTGAAACAGAAACCATGATAAGCATGAACTCCTGAAATTTTGGATATTGTTTTCTATCCTCTTATATTCAGTCTAACTTGGTCCTTGTGAATAAGGTGAATCTCTTGAATCCTACATATCAAAGGATTTTATTTTTAATCCAAGCTGGCCAATCAGCACCTTTTAAATGATGAATTAGGACCATTTACTTTTAGAGTGGGCTGGGATTTAGCTCAGTTGGTGGAGCACTGCACTGCAGTCTCTGAGGTCTCAAGTTCAATTCCCAGCACCACAAAAATGGGAGAAGGGGCTGGCATCCACTCCCAAGGCAATCCTGAAACAGGTAGCCATTGAAAACCCTATGAGGGTCGCTATGAGTTGGATACCGACTCAACGGCACCTAACAACAACGTTTAGAGTAATTATTGAGAGGAGTTTCATGTTCTATCTGGTTTTTTTGATTGATTCCTTCTTGGGTTTAGATGTTGCTTCTTCTTCACTTTGTCTCCCTTTCTTGCTGGGGTTCTGCTGATTTATCAGGTTAGATAATTATCAGGTTGCTTCTTAATTATCTTGTTTTGTTTATGAATTCTTCTCATGTATTTTATTCATTCCTGTGGTCTTGCATTTGGGTTTATCTTTCTTCTTTTTGTACGTTGTATTCCTTTATGCATCCTTCATAATGCTTGCTTGGTGTTCAAAAATTGCATAAGCTTGTATATATCATGGAAAGTCTTAAAAACAGTCTTTAGATGTTACAAAGTAGGTGGCAATTCCTTAATTGTGTGTTGAGTGCCTCTTCCATCCTTGTCAAGGGATGTGCTAATCTTCTCTCCTTTCATATAAAACTGTAAACAATATTTAATGTGTTTCTCTGCCATATTGCTTTCAGGAGCCCATGCTCATGTCTTCTATCCCACAGTGAATAGATGTAATGGAATATCACTTACAATATATCCTTTCCCCCTTTCATTGTCATTGACTCTAGAAATCATCTTGGATTTGGAATAGAAGTCAGGCATTTTTGCTTCAGGTTGGTCCTCAGAAGCTAAGTTTCTACAATATTGCAAAGTCTCCCCACCATCAGTAAACCTGGAGACATTTTTCCCCTTCTGTAACAGAGGCATGAATATGAACAGGAGGCATCCCTAGTCTCCACAACAGCACCTTCTTAGTCCTTAGGGGCCATATGAATAAAAAGTTTCAGCCCCTACGATGGGCTACTGGAGAGGTAAACATGTCTCAATTATCTTGGTTTATGACAAAACCGGTCTAAGGCTACTAGAAGGAAGGAGAGACAACCAGACTTCATCTTCCTGAAGCTATTTCAACTTAGTCTTGTGACTAAAATTATTTTTATTGAGTTGTTCTCTTAGCCCTTGCAGGTAGCCTCAGGAACATGGAACTGTTTTATTCTCTACTGTATCTCTAAGGATTTGGATTATAGGCTTCTTTGTAGTGTCTTGAATTTCTGGTCCTATGCTTGAATTATCTTGTTGTGGACTGTTTCTTCACAGGGAGGGCAAAGACCTCTTCCTTCCAGCAGAGACCTCTTTGAGACTTAGCTTGATCAGCAAACTCACACCTTTGTTTCATGGCAAGGACCATCACTCAATGAGTGGGTGGACAGAGTCAGTGAAGAGAAGAGAGTAGACTGGAGTGAGGTGACCAACACCCTCCATTTGTCAAAAGCCTCACAAAAGCCACAAAACACATTTCGCTTGTGTCTTCACTCCTTTTTATGTATGATCCTATCCTGTCTCCTTTTTTGGTAAAATTTTGTCTGTAGAGAAGTATAATTTAAAAAAACAAAAAAAAGAAAATCCTTATGTTCTCTGCTGAAACTCATAGACAGTTTGAATATTTGAGCTGGTGTGGCCCCACTCTTCTTTATTAATGGCGTAATCTTGAATAAGTCAAGGATTCACTGTGACCTTGATTTACTACCTCAAAATTGTATAAAAATAGTAACTTCGTCTACTTATATGCCACTTCAAAAAATTAAATTGAGATTCAAGAACAGGGAATACCTACCTTCATGACACCCACTATCAAGGGGATTCTGATCTCAGCAAAAATCCCTCTGCTTACCTTTGACAGTAACATTCTAATGTAACCAGTCTCACAAAGTTTTGACCTTGATATTGTGCCTGATTCTTCCATCCTCTTAATTCCCCACATTTTTCAACGTTTTCCACAATATCCAGGCATGTATATCCTGCTGTTGCATCAGCTCATCTCCTCTTCTGACACCAAACATTTCCAACTGATCCCCTTGGCTAATTGATCCCCGATTATGTTCTACCACTATACTTAGCTTCCAAAAATGCTGCCAGTTTCCCATTTCTCTTAACATGAAGATCAACTTTCCCTACCATGGTGTGAAAGTCTGTTTATGACTGGAACTCTGCTGCCCCCTCCAGTCCTATCCAAATCCTGCCTGATGGGCCTTTTGTATCAGCACAAGGACAGAGAGGGTTATTCCAGATAGAAGTTAAGAAAATTGGCAAAGCTGCAGAGATATAATACAGAGCAATGTGTTTGTAGATCCCTTAGCAATGCCTCTGAATAACTATAGGGCACAGAGGAAGGGGTGAAGAGACAGAAATAGAGAGCAGAATCTCAAGGTCAGAGTTAGAAAGGCTTCAGTTGTTGCAGGAAGGAGTTTCCTTTCCTTGACATCTGTCAGGAGTCCTTGTCCATACTTTGTTAAGAGAATGTTAAGGTTAGAACTTTATTTTAAAAGGTTGACTCTAGTGGCTGCAGAGCATACATACAGGACATAGATATTTGGGTCTGCAAGAGTAATAATTCAATAAAACTCTACCTGAGATATTAGCACACAAGAAAGCAGTGATGATGGAAATGAAGAGAAAGTTAATGTGGGGTATGGGGAAGATATGAGCATCAAGCATAATACCTAGGTTATCTCTTTTTAAGATTGAGTATATTAGGATGCTGTTGAAAGTGATCAAAGAGATTTTATAGAGATCAAAGTGGTTTTTTTAAAGCATCTGAAAACTATAAACATAATAGTGTACAAGATATCATCATCACTGTTATCAAGAAGTGCTATGATAATAGCCCTTTGGGTCTAGAGCTTGAGTTATGGGCCATTTCATATGCTTGAAAGTAACTATATCCCAGCTCATCCAGATAGATGTTACCTATCCTGCTTCAACATTGCCTAGTGATGAAAAACCAAAACAAACCTGAGAAAACCCTTTTTCCAAATAACTGAACATCCTTCTAGATGTTTTATCCATGGCAACATATCCTTGATATATTATGAAGTACTTTTGGACAAATTTTAAAGGGACTTGTAGCATTCTAGTATAACAGAATCATGTCTCAGAGTTCTCTAAAATTCAAATGCAAACACACAGTACGTCTTCTGTTTGATCACAAAATCTATAAAGAATTAAAGAGAGAAAAGTCCATCCTACTATTTCAACAATATCTGTTTTTACAGGAAACCTGAGATTACTTTAATCATCTACACTTCAGTCTGGGCTAGTATCTCCAAAAGCTATAAGTGCAGTGAATGTGCTATGGAAGCACAAACCTTTGCAGAAGTTTACCCATGATACCGGTATTAAGGATCACATTTTCTCTGTGTTGTTGTTCTGTCTTCTTCATTTTCTCTCCTCTCTCTCTCTCTCTCTCTCTCTCTCTCTCTCTCTCTCCCCCCTCCCCCCTTTCTTACCCCCACATGCACACACATAAAACCTAAATATACATGAACATAAATTGTCTTTATGGGCTTTCTTTCATTCATTCATACAAGATAAATATTTCAATTAATATATTATTATTTATGTTAAATGCTTTATCCGTTAGGAAGATATTCAGTTGTAATGGATTAGTTCAATCAATATTTATCAACTACACATTTTGAGAGTGATAATTGGGAAATGTAAACTCAACTAAAAGGGAGGATAGAGCAGTGTGTCTTTGTTCCTTTCAGTGAAGTTAGAATGCAGACCACCACCAGTGAATGTGTTTTAAAGGATGAGAAAAGCACCTACTATGCATCAGATTGGGCTGGGGTTTAGCTCAGTTGGTAGCTTGCCTCTTCTGAACACTCTGAGGACCAGGGTTAGATCCCCAGCACTGGAAAAATGGGAAGTTGTTGTTGTCTGCAAAAATGGGAGAAGGAAGTGGCATGTCACTCGCAAAGCAGTCCTGAAACAATTAGCCATTGAAAACTCTGTGAGGGTTGCTATGAGTCCAGCACCTAACAACAATGCATCAGATTGATTACCCCTAAACTTCTACTGCAATTATATCTAACTTTTTGTACTGGGATGGAAATATTTTTTATTAAAATATTTTTCAAGGAAATTATTTTAAATTTTACATTTAGGAAAAAAAAACTTTTGTACTTAAAAAAGTCCTTCCTTTTTATAAGCTTCAGTGATCATCCAGTTTGATGATCCGTTTATTGAGAATAACAGATCTCAATAGAATTTCTATGATCCAGTCTACTGTGAGCAGGTAACACTTAAGTAGAAAGAGTATTATTTCATTTTTATCTTTTCTAGAACTCCAATGGAAAAATCTCAGACATTGTCACATTTCATTTGCAGGTGAACCTTTAGTCATCTTAGGTGAACTGATTACCACTACTCACTTTCTCCTAAAGTTTCCACATATTTTCTTATATAGTAATGTCTATTTTCATTCCAGAATGAATCATTTGTGGCTTTTTGGCTTTTCACAGCTCCTAGGTTCTTAACGAATATCATAACTGTATTTCCAGTACCTAGTTTACAATGTTTTCTAAGTAGCAAGATTTTCATTTTACATGTGCAGTTTGCTGCCTTACGTGTGTATTAGTAGAAAATGTCTTCTTGGTTTATTTACAAATAAATGAATGATGGAAATGCCTGCAAGAACTTTTACTTGATATGTTTATTCAGCTTCTTTTAGTAAAGATTTTTACTGCTCTATGGGTTAGACGAAAACATAGTGGACTGCAAATTCCTCACATGTCTATTCTACATTCTACATATTTTTGTATCTTGTTCATGCAAACAATATCTACAAGATGTGATCAAAAGATATGGTAAATATTTAAATAAAAAAGTATTACAGTCAAAGAAATATTGCCTTTAATCCTCCTCAAAATAATACCACTGGCTTTGAATACATTTATCGCATTGTTCTTGCTACTTTTTGAAGCAGTTCTGGAAGTCTTTCATGAGTGGCTTTAGTTGTTCCCTTATGGTTGCCTTGACATCCTGAGTCAGTTCAAAATATTTACTGTTCGTGGTCATGTGACTTCCAGGAAGAGCCAAAATTATCATATTGTGCCAGATCTGGTGAATAAGGTAGATGAAGTCACAACATGATATTTTTATTTGACAAAATTGCTGTACCAAGAGTAATGTCTGACACATAGTTTGGTCATGATGGAGGATGAAGCTAAAGACACTCACAAAAGAGCACTTCCAGAGCTGCTTTGGAAATTAGTAAGAATGATGGGATAAGTATGTTTGAAGCCAAGGAAGCATTCAGAGGTGGATTAATGACAATGTGTATTTTACTGTAATAATTTTTAATACTTAAACGTACATTGTATTTTTTACCACATCATATCAATATGGTTCCTTATAAATTAAAGTTTGGAAATTTAGCAGAGATATGTTGTCCTCTAAATAAGGTAAGATACTGTGGAAATCCCTATCTATATGACTTTTAAAAAATGAAATGCAAGAATAACTAAAAATGATACAGCAATCACTTTTGTTTTAAAAAGTTCTCAAGATCTAAGTAGTGGCGTATCATGGGAAACATCAAAAGAAAAAATGTAAATAATAGTAAATAATTGAAAGATGGTAAAAAAGGAAAATAAAAAATTTAGCTTACAATTCCAAAATAGATATAGCAATATTTATTACTTTAGATGGTATCTACTGGTCAAAGGCTAACACTTTTAGGGCAGATTTATATATTACACAATATCAGAAGTATGTTTTAATGTCACAAAACAGCCCTTTATTTCTTTTTTGGTGTGTGTATGTGATACTGGGGGGTTGAACCCTAGGCCCACGTTTGCATGCTCTGCAATTGCTGGACCACTGAGCTGCACCCTCAGCCCATTTTTTTTTTTTTTTTTTTTACTTTTTCAGATAGGGTCTTGCTAAGTTACACAGACTGCCTCTGGTCTTGAATTTGCGATCCTCCTGCCTCCGCCCCCCAAACCACTGGGATTACAGGCATGCACCACCTCGCCCAGCTACAGTCCTTTATTTCTAAAACAGATTACTCACAGAATTTATTTTTGGCAAGTAGACTACTGACTTCAGGTACCAATGTGTTTAAATAATTCCAAGATTTAAATTCATGGACAACCATATACACAACAGCATGAAGTACCGATTATTTTAGAGTCTCTTCTCTACCTAGTTCCCCATAATTTTAGCACTTGGGGAGCTAGTACAATACTTCAGTCAGGGGACTGCAATTTGGTGGGTGTATGTTTGGGTTCAAAACATAAAATATTTGATCTGCAGTTTTTAAAATTTGGATTTTCATCTTTATTGAGTAACATTGGCAGTTTATGTATTTTTAAATGAAATTATACTAGGTGAGGTTTTGATATATATTTTTATAACTCATGTTTAGGTGGCTATGTTTTCATTATGAGATTATTTTTTAAGGTTCTATTCAATAGGAAGAAGTTTACTTATTTCAATGACTCAATGCTTTTCACTTTGTTTGCTTCACCTCTTTCTCTGATAGGAATGGTAATGGAAGGGAGGTGTCAGAATATTTCATTACTGCCCAAGATGTGAGAAGGAAAGCAGCACCAGAATGGCTTGCCTCTTTATTCCTTCTCGTTTATCCTATTCAGAGCATAACAGAATCAAATCTTAATAGTAAGTACTTACCTTGCACTAAACAGATCAATCTTTTCCATTAAATTTGTCACATGAGACATGAACTCAACTGCAATTGATTTCAGAGTCATGGCACAACAGCCACTATAGTATTTCTCCTATGATTGTCTCAATCAATAGACCTACCTGCTTAACAAAAATAATTACATCAACATATCTGCTTTCCTGACATTATTTTTGTTCTTAGGTGTTAGAAACATTTTGGTATTAGAAGGAATCCAATAAGTTAGAAACAAGAAGGCTAAAAGTCCAGGTAACAAAATGCTTGCACCTCCTGGGTTCCAGTGATATTGATTCCCTCATTTTCTCAATCTGTTCACTGCTCACAGCACAGTCCATCAGGCTGCAAGCAGTTCTAATAGTTCCTGGATTTGGAGTTTGATGCAGGCTTTGTATGAACAGATGCTTATATAAAACCTAAAATAGGCAGGTATTAAAAGGATTAAGTGATTCAGTAGAGTATCTCAGCGAGCCATAATTCAAGACACAATAGTTCAAATCTTTCATTGCTGTTTTCTTTGATAAAATGTAGGTTTTAACTTTTGGGGAAGTCTTTTTCTACAGTGTCAGCAGCAACTCTAGACTTGTCAGCTCCACAATACTTTATAACTAATGCCTTTCACAATATCTGAGGTAGAGAAAGGAATTGCAATAACACCTCCTAGGAGTCTGTGAGATTGGAAATGTAGTCGCAAACACAGGCTAGTTACTTTGTGTATGGAAATAGGTGAGTTGACAATGACATGAGGGAATAAAAATACCTGAAGCAGAAAAGCAAGTCCCTAGAAATAATAAAGTTATTCTATCAAGAGACATCAAAGACAAATGCATGCTATATCTGAATTAAAATTATAAACTATTAATGTGTCATTTTAGTATTACCTGGAGAATTTCCAGAGACTAACTTTTGTTTGCATCAAAAGAGCAAATGTTAATATAGTCATTAAAAGTTTGGAAATTAATATTTTTATTTATCATTTTAGGGGCTGATTTCACTGGTACTCACAGACTATAGACTTCGATTAACTTCAGTTTTCTTGTTCTTGTATAAACATTTGAATTCCATATTACTTTTGCCCATATAATTTTATTAACCAAAATGAGTATATGTTTCTGCAAAAGTGTGTTAGCTCCGGTATTCCTCCATATTTGTGGTATAGCCATGCGTTATTCACGTACCCTACAGGCATATTTGTGGTATAGCCATGCATTATTCACGCACTCTACAGGCCTATTGTCTTTCAGCTATTGTATTACATACAATAGTAAGCAAATAGACAAGTTCTCTTCTAAATCATTTAGTATTAAACAATAAACAAAGAAAATAACTTGACATGAGCAGTGACTTGAAGAGCGGCTAATAAATATTCTAGCTATAATGGTAAGAATATACAAGGAAAAAGAAAGAGAAACTGATTTAGCCTAGCCATTTCAGTAAAATTAAAATGAAGTTCAATTTGCCTTGATTTTGTTATCAGTTAATTAGCTCAAATATTTTATATTACTTGTAAGTTTCTGAATGGCTATATTCTGTGTATATATCCTTTTCAATGACTACACTTCAAAAATTTCACATGTATCTATTGAGTTAATAACAAGTCTTCTTTTAACAATACAAACATGTCTACAGGAGCAACAGAGTAATACTGATAATTATGTGGCTCCTAACTGAATTATCTTGGGATTATTTACTGATAATCAACTGAAATGAAAGCATGGTTTTCAATGGGGAGAAACACAAACTATAGTATTGCTGGAGATTTAGCTCACTGATGGCAATCTAGGGAAGAAAGATATGCAAAATGGAGAGCTCCAACTCTAAAGAGAAACTCTTTCTGCCATTCATTTAGATACTTTATTTTATATTTAATGCTAAATCTATAAAGATCTGTAGCTATATCCCTGTGACATCCAATTCCATCAAGATAGTGGAAGCTAAACAGGGTTGGGCCTGGTTAGTACTTAGATGGGAGAACACTTGGGAACACCAGGTGCTGTAGGCTTGGGAGAAGGACCTAGTAGCCCACTCCCAAAAAACAAACAGCCATTGAAAACTTTATAAGTGGCAGATAGTAGTGCCAGCCATGGTACACTTTTGGATAGTGTTCCATCTGTTGTACAAAGGGTTGCTTGAGTTGGACCTGATTTGATGGCATCTAAAAACAACAATCTATAAGAATATTCTCTCACAAATGGTATCTTCATTTTGGATGATTATTAGAAGAGTTTAAGTGGCAATGTCTGTTTTTATATTTATGGTAACATAAATTATGGGGAAAAAACCTATATCCAGTATAAGATTATGTTATGCTATATTCTCTAGTTTTTCAGTTACAAGATTAGTATTGAGTGCATACTTCTAATAGATATGAGGAACAGGTACAGTTGACATACTGATTTTCCTATAATGGATCAAGATTGTGAAAAAATTAAATCATTTATTCTAGGTCAATGCATTTCTGTTATTTCCAAAATCATTTTAATTATGTATGATAGAAATGAATGTTTTATCTAAGGAAGTTTATGAAAATCTAACATTATTATTAAAGAATATCCTTAGCTTGGAGAAGAATATATTATAGGTTCAGACTTTTACTTAAAGTTTTGTAAACTGTCTCCAGATTTTAAGGAGAAATGAAGGGTTTCTACAGTAAAAGACATTGAATTACTAATTTTTCTTGGTCTAAATTTTTCCTCTGTAGACATTTTCTTGTTTAGTTTCCTTTTCATGGCTTTAATTTACATTTAATATTATTTAAATGATTTGATTGAAGAAGAGCAGTGGAGAATAAGATTAAAAGTACTGCAGTTTTGGTCAGCAACATGTATTTGGTATTTACAACATACAGTGAATATATTTGTCTTTAATACAAAACTGAGGAAATAAACACCAGAGTTCCACATCTCCTTGAGAAGCACAATTTTAATCCATGCAATTCAATAAGGGTTTGAAAAGAGATATTTTCCAGAGTCTCATGTAAAACATGTTAATATAACTGCATGTTTAAATACATAATAAGAGTTCATTATTCAAAGGGATTCCATGTCAAATTACAAATAAGTTATTTTATAAGGAGGTGGTGATTTTAAAAATTATTTGGACAATGCAATTTTTAACATCAAATTATTTTAACTGAAGGATCACTTACAGTTATCAATGCATGTATAAGGATATTTTGAAATAGTATATTAAAAAACTCTATGCTGTCTTATATTCAGATTAAAGGCACTGGGATTTACTAATGTTGACTTTCCCATACATATGTGTCATGTTGTCAGGCTGTGAGGTCCTGTGTGTTGCTCTGATGCTGAAAGCCATGGCCAGGTGTTTCAGAAACCAGCAGGCAGGACCATCCATGGTGATTGGTTTCAGCTGAGCTTCTAGACTCTAGGAAAAAGAACCAGGCAGTCCACTCCTGAAAAAATTAGCCATTGAAAACCCTATGAATTGCAGAGAAGCACTGTCAAATATAGTGCCAAAAAATGAGCCCCCCAATCTGGAAGGCATTCTAGAACTGACTGGGGGAGTTGCTTCCTCAAAGTAGATTCAACTATAATGATGGGAATGGAGTACAGCCCCTGGGACCTCCTTTTGCTAATGTGGCATGACTCAAAATGAGAAGAAACACTGTGGCAGCAACATTAGGCTCAAATATAAAACAATCAGGCACATGGCACAGTGTTGGGTAGTGTTTCATTCTCTAGTATATAGGGTCACTATGAGTTGGATCCAGTTTGGCAGCACCCAACAATAATAACAGTCCTTGATTTTAATGCATTTATTAATTGAAAGCCTAGCGTAAAGATGGCAGAAAAGATTTTTTCCATGGAGCTTACATTCTGTTAGAATAAATATTAAATAACTACATATTTAAAATTTAACTAGTGTTAAGTGCTTTGAAGAAAATTACACGTGTTTGAACTTCACAATAGTGTTTAAGCTAAAAAAGTAATATTTATACTCAAGCACGCAGATTTAGGGAGTCAGATGAAGAGCTTGCCAGGTAGTTGCCATTTTCTGATGAAGAAAATGAGGACAGATGGGGTTGACATTCATAACAAGTTAATAGAGGAAGAAAATTTAAGTGTTTTGGCTTTCAAGATAGAATTCTTTTTTTACTATTAGGTGTTTTATGGTCCATTTTTTAAAAAGTATAATGCTACAAATGCAACATTTTTGTGTATCAATACCTATATATAAATATTTTGAAAAAATTAAGTGAACAAAGATAATTGCATTACTTTTTGCTGTTTTGTTGTGTCTTCTCTAGTTTTTCATAGTCAAAGACCGTGGGAAGATAAGGAGAAATTTTATCGATAGGGTCAATTTATACTTCCTTTATCCTGCTAAATCATTTGCTCATTTCATCTAGGATATGTCTTTATTAAAATGATTACTATCCACTTGAAATAATAGTATATCTCTTTTAATTAGTAAAATTTGAATTCAAATACAGAGATTACACATTTTCATATGCCAGAGCTAGAAATGTATGAAAGCTGTGTTTCATTGAGTCTATTATCTATTATGGTAAAGAAAGTTCTGATTAATGAATTTGTCAATTTTCCTTTGCAGTATCTTCTGGATAAATTTTAATTTTTCTTTAACACAAAACCATGACTACATCCAAAAAGTATTTGTCTTAACATGTCAAAAGGTCTATTCTATTTATGTGCATACAGAGAGCACTCTAACTGGTTAATTGTCACAATCACTGTTTTCATATTATTACAAATGAGTAGGTGTGCCAGGGCCAGAGTAAAGTCATTATCAGCTCTCTGTCAACTCATGTCATGGAAGACTCTATATGTCCTTTAAGAGACTTTGGTGAAGACAGGTACTAGCATTTAAAATAAAAGTAGAAGTCTTCTAAAAATGTTCTCAGTAACTTAACCAAAGAAGAAAAACTTCCATTGACTGATCTAAACAAGTATCATGATGCGAAAGGAATACTCTGACAAGTGAAACTCAGCACTGATTCATCCTGCTTCAAGTCTCTTCTCTCTGATCAAAGGTTTATTCTTCTAGAGAATTATCTTTATGACAGACATAATAACATTGTCCTTTTTGTTGGCTCTTTTTTCCTCCATGGGTTTGAAGATGACAGCTGTGGTTTGTGATAGAAACAATGAGAACACTGGGTATAATAAAGTCAACTAAGAAGAAAAGGAAAAGGAGAAGGAAATTAGAGCCTCATCATAACAGGCCTTTGTTCCAATGGTTGTGGAAGATGATGGGATAACAGTACAAAGAATACCAATCAATTATCCTGGCCTAGACAAACAAACATGGTTATGGCAATAACAGTCAGACACAAGAAAAGGAAGATAGAAAGTAAGGAACTTCTTTTGGAATGTGCTGGGAATATTTCATCTGAACTCAATATACAGCTCAAGGTTCAAGACCAAGACTGAGAAATACCTACAATATTGGATGTTATAATCATTGGAGAAATATCTACAAATTCTTTTCTCAGAATATTTTATTATATACATTTTTTATGTTTGCTTACTGTACAGAATAAATAGTCCATTCTCATCTTTTGGGACTTTTGGATCCCACAAAAAGGAAAAGAAAAAGGAAGAACTGCAACTACTGTGTATCAATAGCCCTCACACTAAAGCCAAGTTTATGGAATTATTCATTACTGATTTCCATGTACCATTATGGCTTCAGCTTGCATAACTTTTCTTTAAGGCTAGGTAGCATATATGTTCCTTTTAACCTGGTTATCAACCATAATTTATAGGAAATGGTGAGAAAGAGATGTAGTGTGAATTTTCTTGGTTTCAGCATCCCTCAGGGTTGGTTTCTACTCTAAACCTCAGACAAGGAAAGCACATGACTGCTGAACTGATAGTTCATTTATCTACAATTTCACCTTTGCTACTGTTTCATCTCATTGCCCACACTTGCACTACCATGACTTTTTCCCTTATGGCATATAATCAATATTAAGGGCATAAGTCATGTTATCTAACGCCTCTGTGAAGGCAAAAGATTCTGAGTTTACCACAAATTCCAGAGAGTCCTCCTGCTGACCAAACCTAAACCCGTGCATTTAAACTGTCCTCTGTTAAAATATTTAAAGTTGATTTCTTAGTGGTGCCCCAGTCAGAAAGTGTCAAAATAATTTTCCAATGAAATGTATTTTAAAGGGATTTGCTGAAGAAATTTCTCCTTTTCTCTTGTATGGGCAAAGTTATTTAATCAATTTTGAAATAAGAGATAAATGAATGGGCTGTACAAAATCATCCTATCACTTTGCAAGGTTATACTAATAAAAATAAAGAGCTTCAGTCCACAAATTCTATAATTTGACTGGCTCTAAATTATAAATGCCAATTCTTATCCTACAAGTGCAAACTCATGGAGGGAATATCAATGGAAAACAATTACTGGGTGGACTTTTGTGCTCTGGTTCCACAAAATAAAATACATTTAGTGTTTTCAAATCAATGCTGGAGGAAATGTCAAGATGGGGTACACATTTACTCATTTTTCAGAGCTGTCCAAAGCTATTAACTTTCTGCACTTTAATTAGAATAGCAATGCAAAACTATTCTCTCATTCAATTGTAAGAAATTCAAGATATTTGGCATTGGGAAAGAGTCCTAAATTTATGAAGTCTTACAGATTCAAATGTATTTTTAGTATAATAGCAAAAGTTACTAAAAATGTGTTTCTATTTTTATGGCTATAGCTTGATTCTTTAAGCATAAACCCGAGGCATACAAAGATAATGGATATTGAAAGAAGAAGATAATTATAGAAAAATTTGGATGGTTAAGTAGCTTCAACATTTTTTTACACGATATATGAAATATATGAAACTGCGTGATTTTAAACTTAGTTTCAGTGTAGGAATTCCCATAGCCACTAAGGTATTTCTTAAAAATCACATTTAACAGATTGAGGGGTTTTCTCTTTATAGTTTACTATTTAAATAATTAGAAACTGTTTATAGTTTCTTCCTTTCCATACACAATTAAGAATGAAGTTTTGTTCTGATTTTAAGTCACACTGGAAGATTTAATATCACATATGCCTTAAGCCCAAGACACCTGCTGTTATTAACAATGCTCAGATTATGAATATAGAGAAAAGGAGCTGGGATATTTTGTGCCTCAAGTAATCTCTATTTTTTATTAAAACCCATATTTTTATATTGAGTCTCATAGATAAGCAATGATGATAAATGAAAAGCTTACAAAAGAGAGAGAAATAAGGAGAAGAAAATAGTACTATGAGATATTTCACACCTTTGGAAGGTCATAGGAAAAATCCCAAATACCAGAGAATAGGAAACATACTGTCCATTCCTTCTAATCCTAAAATTGGCTGAAATGTCTGGCCACCAGGTACTGTGGCTCACACTTGTAATCCCAGCAACTCTAGAGGCTGAGGTAGGAGGATCACAGGTTGAAGCCAGAGGCAGCCTACATAAATTAAGGAGACCCTTTCTCAAAAGAAAAAAATTTAAAAAGGGGTTTGGAGTGCAGGTCAGAGGTAGAACACTTGCTTAGCACATGCAATGCCCAGGAGTCAACCTCCAATCCTACAAAACAAAATATGAACAAACAACAACAACAACAGTGGCTGGGTGTTGATTTGTTGAGCTGGGTTTTTAATAACAGAATACTGATTGCTGTATATCTCCTATAAGAAAAAGTCTAATTTTTATCTATGAATATGAGATGAAATTAAGGTACCTCTAAATACATTTCCATAGAAAAAAATTGGGTATTAAAGATAAATAAAAACATACTGTCGAATTTATTCAAATTCAACAGCTACTGAATTCTAATTCTGGCTGGACATTATGCTAGGATAGAAGTAAATAGGGTAAAAACCCTGCTTTTAAAAACTTGTGTAGGAATTTTGATAGAATTGTTAAGCAGCTAATGGAGTCCAAGGCTGAATTTCTAGGTTGCTTTTCTTTACATTTTTTAATACTCCAAGTTAAATATAAAAAGTTCCAACTTCTGAGTTAGATGAGCCTCAGCATGTGACCTACTCTCTTTTAATCTCCATTTTCTTATCTATAATATAAAGCTGTTGCCTATGTGCCCTTCATAGGCTCTGTTTGGAATTTTTGACCTTAGTTTTAAATGTAAAAGTAAAAATTGTTACTGTAAAAAAGTGGAGTGTACAAAACAAAAACATTAACACTTAGTCTCCCTCACTGTTATCAATCAATACAATCCCACTCTTTAGTGCTAGCTTTGACTAACAAATAGGTCTATGTTCATATTTAGTAATAAAATTAACCTCTGGACAGATAAGAACTGAAGAATATGGCTGCCTTGCATTATTTCTCACTTACTAAATTTACTAGTATTCTTTCAACATAGGAAAATAAAACATTTTAACTATGGTCCATACTGTGGTTTGAATAATGGTTTCTTCTCCAAAATTCATGTTGAAACTTATCTTCTAGTGCAGTGTTATTAAAAGATGTGGCCTTTGGGAAGTGATTAGGTCTTGAGGTCACTGACCTTATTAATGACCCTGATAAGAGGGTTCAAGTTTGAAGAGAGGGCCCCCATGATCTTCTGCTCTCTCTGCCATATGAAGCTACAACAATGGTCCCTTTGGATTTTCATGTATATCTTGAATATTAGGCTCATCCAAGTTTCCATGTTGCTGTTAAGTGCTTTCAAGTCAGGTCTGATGCACAGAGACGCTCATAGGGTTTTCAATGGCTGATTGTTTTGGGATTACTTTGGAAATGGATTGCCTAGTCCTCCAGAAAGTTTCCATTAGCTTGGAGAAATGTATATTTCTGTTTAATATAGCTAAAATACCTGGCGCAGGAAACAGTGTACATTCAGATCTCAACTCATCTACTTACTAACTAATCTATGGAAATTTTTGTCACCCTTATGTCCCTCAGTTTCCTCACTTTTATGTAAGGAATTAATCATGATACCTATTTCATAATGTTATTGAATGGTAAATAATATATGTAAAGCAGTAGACAAAACACTAAATGTCAGCCATTATTTTCTCTATTAAAATGAAGTTATGAAAATAAATTATAAATTCAAAAGTTAAACATAAAACCTTTTTTTCTCCTTTGTGATAGTGCACAAAACAACCTACCTTGGAAAATATGTTTAATATAATAAAGGATGTTGATAATATGTGTAGAAACCAATATCTAAAGTATATATAATCTTACCTTTTAGGATATTCACACAAACTTAGTAGCAAGGCAGAAAATGGAATTATCTTCCTAAGGGTTTTTAGTACAGATTTGTTATATATCTGCTTTAATTATTTAAATAAATCTAGAAGTAAAATTTTACCTACATCATGAATGATCTGTCCATTTAATGATTTAGGGTCTTATATCTTTTGATATGAAAAGTTCATTATAGTATTTTATTTTCTCTCACTGGGATAGCTTTATAGTAATGCTCTTTCCCCCTACACTAAATGAAGGAGCTGTCCTGCTTACTATCTCATGTAACCGATTAAAACTAAGCCCACAATATAATGGCTAGAAATCAATCTAAAATTGTAGACAATATGGACAAATAATTTTGTGACTTTGAAAACCAACACTCCTTTTTTAAGATAAGGGATTATTTAGTACTTAAAATTAAACAACAGTTGCAACAATATATAAAGATAAAAACAATTCCTATGTTCTCAACCTATAATTATCCTCTATGTCTTAAAAATCTTTGTACACATCAATATAAACCAATTTGTGTTGATGGCTGAACTAAAAATTTAAGTTATAGTTAAAGATGGTAGTATTGAATTTTAATAAGCTTCAATAATTAAAATATAAAGACCAACACCATTTTTAGTGTTAAACTGGATTATTTTATATCCACAGATAGAAGGGAGATACAGAACATAGGCATCTGTTTCAAATTCTTGACCTACCACTTTTAAGCTATATGAACTTCTGGCAAATTAATTGATTACTATGGGTCAGATGTTATTAAATTATTTAGAAAATGAAGATAATCATAATACCTGTCAGAGACTGATATATATTAAGGTGTTTAAATTTTTAAGATCATACTAAGTGTCCAGGTTATATTCCCATGTTTGCTTTTTGTTTGTTTTGCTATGTCGGGGGTTAAACCCAAGGTCTCACCCATGAGAGTCAAGTGCTCTACCACTGAGCAGCACCTCCAGCACCTTTTTTATTTTTTAGTTTGAGGCCAGGTCTCACTAAATTGCACAAGTTGCCTCTGGTCTCAACCTTGCAATCCTCCTGCCTCAGCCTCCTGAGTTGCTGGGATTATAGGTAAGCACCAAGTCACTTGCCTATGCATTTAGTTCTTTAAAGATAATATTATTGTTTTTGTTTTTGTTCCTGTGAATGTGGTGCTTTACTTAAAATCGATATGATTTTTGGCCTTAGTTTATAGCATGCTGAAGTGATAAGCCTCAGCAAATAGCTAATATCAGTGCACCTATGACTAATGCTATCTCCAGTATATAAGTGATTGGTAATAATGGTTATAAACCTTGAAAATCATAATTTGAAATCTTTTTGGTTCATAGGTCGACTTTGCTGCTGTTTAAGCTCTATCTTTGCCAATGACCATTGTTACATAGTCCATCGAGAACATCGCTTGACAGTTAATGATTGTGTAGGAAAATTTCAGTAAATACCCTAGTGGAAAGAAAGATA
Source organism: Pedetes capensis (assembly GCA_007922755.1). Taxonomy (NCBI): domain Eukaryota; kingdom Metazoa; phylum Chordata; class Mammalia; order Rodentia; family Pedetidae; genus Pedetes; species Pedetes capensis. Next base: position 34,817 of record VMDO01014642.1, on the reverse strand, counting down.
TGAAGTACTGAAATACAATGGAATCAGGAAGTTTTTCAAAGAGGGATAAGTAATCCATATGGTGATAAAACCACTGAAATAAGGATCCAAAGTTTGGGATTTTTATATCTGCTCAGTCAGTTGCCTCTTAAGAAACAAGTTAAATGGATAAAAAAAACTATGGTATATATACACAATGGAATACTAAGAAAAATGAAATAGGGTCATTCGCAGCAAAATGGATGGAATTAGAGAAAATTAGTTTAAGTGAACGAACACGAGCTCAGAAAGAGAAACAACACATGTTCTCACTCATATGAGGGAGCTGATTCAAAATTACAAGAAGGAAAAATCCTACTCAAAGGTCAGATCATAATAAAAGGGGGGGAGGGAAGATAGATATAATATATAATAATAATTTTATTATTATTTTATCATAATTAATTTTTTACTTAAACATTCACTGCATCTTTTAATCATACCACCTAAGTTAATATACCTGATGCTTTAATGCAATCCTACAGCTCTCTCCCAAGTTTTATATCACCTATTACTTCCACAGGAATCTAAACTTAACATTTCCAGTTAAATTCATTGTTCATTCTTCTTTTGCTTCCCTTGCTTCTATGTCATTTTCAGTTGGGGATACTACTACCAAACCAGTCAACCAAGAAGGAGACCTAGTAATCATTTTTCACCTGCTTCTGTCACCACTCATATTGAAGAAAAATCACAAAAATCTTTCTTGTGTTTTGACCATATCACTTTACTAAATAAGATTATTGTTAGGCAGGACCTATTACAAAATGGCACCTTCCTATAAGGTTGTGTCTTCTTCTACCCATTATGCCTCAGTCCTCAAAAAGCCCACCAAAACTGCACACCAAAACCTAACTCAAAATCTGCCTTGGAGCCTTGCAACTGATGACTACTTCCCTTTCCCTCTTCCAGTCTATCAGAATTCTCCATGCACCCTCTTGCTACCAATCCCAATGTGACACATCAATCACACCTTCCTCCTCCCACTAGAGCCCATAAAATCTTCGCCACTTCCTCTCCCTGCTGTTGCTCTCTCTTTCGCTAGAGAGAGCCTGGGTAGCTTCTCTGAAATAGAGGTCTGCTAGAGTTTATGGGTTTTCAGCCTCTTACCTGACAATTATTTAATGGATTTCTAGGAAAAAATACAATGAAAAAAATTAAGAGATATTCTCTGAGAAAAGTAGAATCAGGGGAATCTGGGGCAGCTACATCTTACTCTCCAGTGCATGAATTTGGGCAGTAGCCAATGAGGTGCACAAAGCTATGCATGGAAGCTTTAATGAGGAAGATAAAACAGCATTACCCACTGAAATATGTTAGCCAAGAATTGGAAAAAGACTCTAGAAGAAACAGAAGTAATTGACATTTGCAGAACATTTACTTTGTGCCAAGTGTCTTAAATGTATTGCCTTATTTTTTATTATAGTAAGCTATTCATCTATGTTCTCCAAGAGTGAACAGACTTGTCCATTATAGTACAATACACTGAGATTTTAGTATACTGATGAATCTTGAAAGGTTCCAACAATGTTAGCTGAATGAATAAATTCATATTGTTAAGAAAAACAGAGCATTAGAGAGGCTAAGTAGCATACCTACATTTTTGCTGCAATTAAGTATAGAAGAACCACAATTTCTCTTATTTCAATGTTTTGCTTACCGCTAACATAGTGTGTTGCTTCCTTTAGGGTAAAATACTTTCTCAGTCTAAAAAGTTCCAGGAGTCCTGTAATGTCTTATAGTTTGTGCTATAAACAGCAATGAGTCAATTTATTAATTTGAGATTAAAGAAGCCAAAGAGAACAATACTAATAAACTGTGGAACCACAAGGATAAAGACATCACTTATGGAAGAGGACAAATTTCTGAACACATTTCTTGAGGGTAAGCAGATTTGTCTATTGCAGATGCATAGAATGTGAGATTACAATTGAACATGGAACTGAAAATGTGCATAGCAAAGTGGGTCTAGGCCTTAAAAAGTGACTGGAGCTAAAAGATAAACATTTGAGTGTCACCAGCATAAAATTGTTGGCTCAATCTAAGGGAAGGATTGATTATCCTTGGCAGAGAGACTACAGGGAGGTGGAAGTTGAGAGCATCACTTAAAAATTAGCTGCAAAGGAAGGGTGGGAAGAGAAAATGAAGGCAGCAGAGAAGACCAATATAGACTAGTCAAAGATCTGACACTGCTTCTCAATCAGATAGACATTGGTATTGGCAGGATGTTAGTAGTTCAAGTCACCTGTTTTCTAAGAGAAAGGTGTGGGAAGTTAGACTCATTCATCCAAGTGAAGCCAGGGAAGAGTTTGAAAATGAAGAGATGCTCTTCTTCATTTTAAGACTGGATGTGGGTCAACAGTATTCTCTGGAGCATGCTGTACTAGCTCTCAAGAAAGAATCCTCTAACGGTCTTTTGGGAGTTTCAAGGCAAACTGGAAGCAAAATCTGCACCTTTGCTTCTTGCAGTCTTCTCAGATCCTAGCAAAGTGGCCAGCAGCATGACTGGCAGGTAGTCAGGGTGGTAAATTCATAGACACATGGAGACTGAAGCAGTTCTATCCTACCTGCCAGTCACAAATTACCTGGCCAGCAGCTACCTGAAAGCTAAAGAAATAAAGCAGCTGGAAAAATAAACATTTTAAGCAGCTGAGGATTAGAGATTATCAACATGTGAGTACACTGGAATCACCTCTGGTATTTGTTAAAATTTTAATTTCTAGGCCTCACCTCTAGGGATTCTGATTCAGTGGGTCTGCAGTCAGCCCTGCATTACCAAAAAGCTCAAGTGTATTTCTGAAGTTGGACTGTCATTTGAACATATTTTTTTAAAAAAATATTGCCCTAGATAGTATGTGCCGAGAAGATCTTGTTGAAATGGATTGAAAGGTATCTTAGTAGACATAATCTTTTTCAATTTATGAACACCACTTTCATTATTAATGTAATCCAATTTTATGACATCTTCAGAATAAATGATTACTATGTGATATATTCCTGCAACCATTGTACTGTGGCTTTTAATCCCATCAGATCTCAGAAGCTAAGCACGGTTGGACCCGGTTAGTACTTGGATGTGAGACCGCCTGGGAACACCAGGTACTGTAGGCTTGGGAGAAGGACCTGGCATCCCACTCCCAAAAAACAATCACCCATTGAAAACATTATGAATAGCAGATAAGCAGTAACAATACTGTTATACCTGTTGCATGTAGGGTCACTATGAGTCAGGCATCGACTCGATGGCACATCACAACAACAACAACATCATTAAATTATAAAAAAAAAGTTTAGGTTAATACGATACATCACATGCTGTTGTTGTGAGGTGCCATCAAGTCAGTGTCTGACTCATAGCGACCCCATGTATAACAGACAAAACACTATTGTCCTGCTTCTCAACTATTCATAGGGTTTTCAGTGGCTGTTTGGAGGAGTGGATTTCCAGGACCTTCTCCCAAGCCTACAGCACCTGGCATTCCCAATTGGTCACCCAACCAAGTACTAACCAGGCCCAACCCTGCTTAGCTTCTGAGATCTGATGGGACTGGATCCCACAGTGGTATGGCTGCAGGCCTTAATGATATTAAGTGATATTAAATACATTATTGTTTTCTGTCCTAGAAAAAAAAGACAAAAATTAATCAAATTTTGAGAAGAATGAGGGTGCCATAAATCATGACCTAAACCCTCTTATATCTGCACTTTGGTAGATTACTAAGGGGGGAATGTTCAGGAGGCAAGTGCTCTCCACTGAGAGCATCCTGCTGCAAATTTGAATCTAAGAATAGACAAGATTCTAGCCAGATGTAACTGATTTGACATGGAGTGGAGGATGAAGCACTTTCAGAAATAATTAGGTCCCAACACATTCAGAAAGTTATAAATAATAAACAAAACTTGAATTGGTTAAAGAAACATAATTGATACTAACTTGACAGCACAGGTGTTTTGTGTTTGGTATGTTTTGCCAAACATACCCATAAGGCAAGCAGACACATTCAATATGACTTAATGAATCTTCTGGGAAGGCCCCAAATAGATTACTTCATAAGAGCCTAGAGCAGGAAGCGTCAGAGACAGAAACTGCAGTGCATTGCACAGTTGAGAAACAGATGCACTCTTGAACATTATTGACTGTAGAGGCAGAGAATTCCACTAATATACACCAAAGCTCTGATAAGTCCATTAAGAAGCTTTACTTAGAATCTTTCTAAGCAACAAATAAGATTGCTAAGCAGTCATGTTTGTTGAATGCTGTTTCTTACATTTCCATTTTTAAGAGCAGAGTTACCTTAGTAAGGCAGCAAGCTTATTTGTTTTACAAAGACTTCAATAAAGTTTATTACTTGCCAGACCTTACTTTGCAAGTTGCCTATCCCTCATACCCATTTTGTGGAAAAAGATACCAAAGCATAAAGAGCTTTAGTAACTTGCCCAAGGTCATATAGCAAGAAGTGATGGTAGATCTTGGGGTTGCTCTCCAGAGGCAGCCTTCACTCAAATAATTACTTTGTTATTCTCTGTATTGCTATGATTTCCTGCCAAAATAGGAAATCATGGGCTAGGTGTTCAGTTATTATAGCCAAATAAGGTTTGTAGGATATCTATACTACAACAAATTTACTAAGGTATCTCCTAATTGAATTACGTCATACCAGGAAATGGCATGGGTGCTAGTAGTAGGTCAGTACTACTACATCTACCAAATAAATGAAAAATGGATATATGCTGTGATTTCACTTATAGAAATGTTCTCTTACTAAAGATAAGGTGGTAAGCCAAAAACACTGGAAGAGAAGCAGAGAGACTACCATTGTTCCCCAGCTCTCATATTTCTGTTTACCCATACATAAACATGAGTGGTCTCTTTGATTCTGAATTTGCTGAACAATTAAATGAGAAGGAAATATTAATAGTGGCTTTCATGTTTTATTACTAGTAAAACACTACTTTGCAAAAAAAATGCAACCCATATCTTATGCAGAAGCAACAATTTAAAACAAATTAAGGCATATTAAGGTTATGAAGGAGGGACATGTTGAATCAGAATCATAACACTTCATCTGTTTTCACCTACTTTGCTTAGAATGCCCTAATGGCTCTTTGTAGTAATCAGCTTTGCACCTTGAAATGACAAGTATGGCTGCATTGAACACATTTGAAAACTCTCGGTTTCCCTGAATTTCTCTGAATCTGTTTATTTTCATTTGAATCGTCTTTCTGTTCTCTATGGTTAGTTTTCTGAATTAGAAAAGGATAGAAATTTTCTCCCAAAGCTCAGTTATAATCACTGACAAACTAAAAACCATACAAGAACTGGGCTTTAGAACTATGATACCTCCTTGATATGAATGATTAAACATATTGGAAAATAACTATTGTAAGCTTCCCCAGAGGTATTAGCAACACATGCTTAACAATATTGAATAATGCCCAATGATACAAGGAAACTACCTTAATCATGATCTCCATCCATTATAAGATTATTGCTAAAGATCTTAGGGTATTATGCACAAATGCTAATGGGTCTCATAAATTTAGAGAAATCTAAGGAACGAGGAATTTATTTCCTACTACCTTTTCAACAGAGTTCCCAATGTAAGAGCAGGTTAGCTGAATTGAACAGAAACCATACAACAAATACCAAAAATCAAATAAAAATTCTGCTTATTTAATAACATATATTCTTATAAAATAAAGGCTCTTAATTTACTTATAACAAACACATTCATATATTCATTGTTATTCAAAAAAACGAGGCTTAGAAACATAGCTGAGTTTTGTTTCATAAGTGTGTGTATATGCTTTCATAATATCAGTACAACTGCAAAGGGAATGTTAACATCTCAGTGGGGACCATTTTGTTGTTAAAAAATTTCAAAAGCTTTTACAATAAAACATGTTACATAAATACTGTTATTATATGTTTCTTACTATCATGAAACTTGATGAGTTAGAAGAGTCTCCCAGACTCAATGTGCAGTGAATCTACCTTTCCATTTTATCAGATTTTAAATTCTCATATGGATTTTCCTTGAAGAATTATTGCATTGTTAATATACTATAGGTATTGTATTTCTTTGAGGTTAAGTTTTAGAATGTTAGTTTTGCCAAAAGTATAATATTAAATAAGTCAAACATGCAATTTTCCTCAGTGAAGGACCATAGAGAATTGACTACATGGGAGTTATAAGTACATCATCTGATTATATGTATTCCTGGCTCTCCTGTGGCCAAAATTGATGCCACTTCTCCGATAAATCCTCTCATGGGCAAAGGCCTGCACAGTTCAGTGGCAAAGTGCCATATAATTCTTGGCATTTAAAAGAAAGTTAAGCTTGAAGTAATCCATAAAAAGGAAGTTTGCCATTTGGAGTAACACCTGGATGAGTAGTTCCCATTTTCTGAATCTCTAGGACTTATAAAGCAGCTGAGAATACTCATATAAAGATGCAGTGGCTAAGCACAACATTAAAACAACATGTATGTTATCCCAGGCCTCTGACTCTATTTACCTTTAGCCATCTGGAAGCTCTAATCACCTATTGTATACATTTTTAATAAATGACTATTCTCTCCTAAATTATTCGGAAATTAAAGAATTGTACCTATGAAATAGAGTACATTTAGTATAGTATTTACTGATAATTTTATTAAAAATATGTTTCTTTTCTAGTATTTTTAGTAAACACTTCTTTTGTACTATTTGAATCATATGTATAAGTAGATATAGATATAGATATATGGAGGACTTCTTCAGATAGGAATGTGAAAACAATGATCATCTGTTTCTTTGATGTGAGAAGGATTGTACACTCAAAATTTGTTCCTCCGTGTCAAATGGTCAACCAAAGATTTTACTACCTGGATATTTTGAGAAGGCTGCATCATAGCCAGGCAGAGTGGTAAACATCTATATAATCCCAGTGACTTGGGGGCTGGAGCAGGAGAATCTCAAGTTCAAAGCCAGAGGCAGTCTACATAACTTAAAGAGACCCTAACTCAAAATGAAAAGTAAAAAATGGGTTAGGAGTTCAGCTTAGTGGCAGAGTGCTTGCAAAGCGTTCATGAGATTCTGGGTTCAACCTAACAATACTGCAAAAGATACAGATAGATGATAGATAGATAGATAGATAGATAGATAGATAGATAGATAGATAGATAGATGATAGATAGATAGATGATAGATATTGTTGTTGTTAGGTGCATCAGGTCGGTGTCCAACTCATGTTGTTGTTGTTAGGTGCCGTTGAATCGGTATCCGACTCATAGCAACCCTCATAGGGTTTTCAATGGCTGACTGTTTCGGGATTGCCTTGGGAGTGGATTGCCAGGTCCTTTTCCCATGTCCAACTCATAGCAGCCCTACATACAACAGGTGAAACACTACTGTCAGTGCTTCTCTGATATTCATAGGGTTTTCAATGGCTGATTGTTTTTTGGGAGTGGGTTGCTGGGTCCTCCTCCCAAGCCTATAGCACCTGGTGTTCCCAGGCAGTCTCTCATCCAAGTACTAACCAAGACCAACCTGGTTTAGCTTTTGAGATATGACAGGATCAGGATCCGACGCCACAGTGGTATGCCTGCAGGGAGAGCAATAGCGAGAGCAAGAACAAGAAGGAGAGCGAGAGAGTGTGCAAGAGCAAAGGAGAGTGAAGGGGAGAGAGGAAGAGAAGGGAAAAAGGAGACAGAGTCTGGGAGAGAGGGAGAAAGAAAGAGAGGGGGAGAGGGAAAGAGAGAGATTGTACTACAATTTTAGAAGAGAAATATTTCTGAGCTGTGGCAAACAAGTGACAGGTTCTTTCACCATGACAACACACCTGCCTGCACTGCACTGAGTATTCACCAGTTTTTGACTGAAAGTAGCTTGAATTTTGTGTATCACTCTCCCTATTCATCCAATATTGCCCTATGCAACTATTTTATGTTTCCTTGGATGAAAGAGAAATCCTCAAAATGAAACTTTTTGTAGACGTGAAGGTGAAACAAAAAACTGCAAAAGCACTAGAAGGCGTAAAAATTGATGAGTACAAAACCTGTTTTGCTCAGTGGAAAAAACATCTCGGGAGGTGTACAGCATCAGATAGAGAGTACTTTGAAAGTGATTAAAGTTTGAACATGTAAAAATATACAGTTTTTATAAATAAATTCCATTTTTGGGTTCCCCCTTGTATTAGAAAGATACAATTACATAATAAATTTTCAGATATGAACTGCATCACTGATTCTTCTCTTATGATATCATTAAAGAATTTGAATTACTGTATATGTTGTCACTCCTTCACAGTCTGAAATTAGCCAAAATTTTGTTGGAAAAATTCATGTACATGTTTATTATGGAAAACCATTAGATTATGTATAGGTGTGTATAGGTAACCACATATTGTATGTATTTTGAAAAATTGTAATGATAGCCAAAGGATAATTTTGAAAAAATTGTTTTCTAAAATATAAAACATACCATTTAGGGGTAAGTTCAAATTCCTGGAATAACCAGATACCCTTTGGGACCATGCCACATGAAGCAAAATTAGAATTATTTCTTTAAAGTCAGTGGATAATAATCAAATGTGTAGAAGGCACAGGATAAAAAATTTGAGGCTAGTATAAACAATATTTTAACAGTTAAATAATAAGCTGTTATATGGTATAAAGTTTTTCTTTAACTGATACTTTTAACATTGTTGAGTAGCAGGAGAGAATGAAGAAACAAGGTTAATTCATGCGTATTTATACTTTAAACTGTTTACATGTATCAAGGACCAGACTATGTATGAGTAATAAACAAGGACCAGCATCTAAATCTTCTCTAGCATGACTCTCAGGAAGCAGGCTCTGTGACTCAGGAATGCACTTGAATTTTATGCAAGAGGCACTGAGGAGGGGCCCAACTATATGTGGGCTGGCCTCCAACAATGAAGCAAAAGAAACATGAGCTGCAGACATTGTTTCCCATAAGCTCACAATTCAAATGAAATAAACAAAAAAGAAATGACATGTAAAACAAATTAATGTAAAGAACAATGCTTAGGGAACTCACTATATGATAAAGATTGCTCACAGAGTACAAAAGACAGAAGCAATATCAGCTATGATGGAGCTGAATTTCTCTAATGCTAAGCTAAGTTTCTCTTATATGTGGCATCTTTTCCTTTGACATCTAAGTACCTCAATAGATTTTAACTTTTTTTTTTCAGTATTGGGGAGTTGAACCCAGGGCCTCACACATGATTTTTGCAAGTATTGAACCACTGAGCCACATCCTAGCCCATTTTTACTTTGTATTTTGGGACAAGGTCTCACTAAATTATGCAAGTTGTCTCCGGCCTCAAACTTGAGATCCTTTGCCTCTGCCTTCCAAGTCATTAAAGGCATGCGCCACCATTCCCAGTGATTTTAATACTTTTGTAATTTATTTATTACCTAGAGATTTTCTTCTTTGTAGTGGCAATTGATATGAACAATAATGTTGGCTATTATTATTATTATTATTATTATTATTATTATTATTATTATTATTACTATTATTAGTTTAATGGTGTGAGATTTAGCCCAGAATAATTTAAGCTCAGGGCAGAGTTCAGCAAATAAATGCTGGGCTATCATTGTCACTAGCATTTTGATATCATGACGTACGGGTATTGGAAACCAATTCAAATCTTCTTGTGGCTACATATTTGAAATGATATTCCAACAGACTTTTATTTTAAAAGAGCTAATATATTACAGGCCTGCAGCTGTAGCCCTGTGGCATCTGATCCCATCAGATCTCGGAAGCTAAGCAGGGTCAGGCCTGGTTAGTACCTGGATGGGAGACCGCCTGGGAACACCAGAAGCTGTAGGCTTGGGAGAAGGACCTGGCAACCCCCTCCCAAAAATCAATCTGCCATTGAAAATCCTATGCACAGCAGAGAAGCACTGATAAAAGTGTTTCTCCTGTTGTACTCAGGGTCGCTATAAGTCGGATACTGACTTGATGGCACCTAACAACAACAATAACAACAATATATTACAACCACTAAAATATTTTTTGAAAACTCAAATCATGATGGAAAAAATACTCATGGTGTAAATCATACCATCATTTTAAATGACATAATTTCTTGCTATATATAAGCTGAAATTTTCACTATCTCATTTATATGAAGATTTTCATAGTGAAGTAAAAATACATGAATTCCCTATTTCAGATGCATTCAGCTGTAATAACTGGAAAAAAAAAGACATATTCATTTAAGGCCATTCTTGCCTATTGCGGAGCACAGTAAGCTATAGTTCTGAGGACCTGAATGCTACCTCTTGAATTAAGATGATGCTGTTGCGGAATGTGCCTATATTTTACACTAACTGAAGTATTTCTCTGGAGATTTAAGCCCAATTCCTTGTCAAAGTTAAATTCAATTGAACCATTTTTGAAGCTCTTAGATTTATTTTTAATTATAATGTGTTTGTTGTTGTTGTTGTTGTTAGGTGCCTTCGAGTCGGTATCTGACTCATAGCGACCCGCTGTACAACAGGGGAAACATTATTGTCAGTGCTTCTCTGCTGTTCATAGGGTTTTCAATGGCAGTTTGATTCTTGGGAGGGGGTTGCCAGGTCCTTCTCCCAAATAATGTGTTTAGATATTTAAAATTCTCTATGGCAAGTTTTGAGCTGACTTTATTGGTTTGTTATTTAGTGATCACATGTTAAACCACAATTACCCTGAATCTCTTTGTCTAGTATTAAAACAATTTAGGTATAACTTCATATTATAGGCTCTATTCTTGCTCAGCTTTGGATACACAAATAAATCTTTAACGTCTATAATAATTCTAATTCTAATAGGTGGTAAAAATTTCATAAATTTTTTTGAAGTTGAACTCTTCTTTAAAGGTTTTTACCATTAGAAGTCAGGAACTTGCATTTCATGATGGCTCTATCCATAAGAAAAGTATTTGATGTTTTCCTGGGAGGTAAATTTTGAAACTTCAACCACTGTGTCTAACTGTAATACTGTTATTGTATTTGTACAGGTGGTAGATGGGCCTACCATGTAACAGGTAAAAAAAAAGTCACCGAAAACACATTATTTTAAAATGAGATATTTAGAGAGGAAAAAAATGAGTAAAATGTACAAAGCATAAATACAGTAAATGTACAGTACTGTATTGGAACAGTGGTTGCATGAAGAGTAATCTGGTGGAATGGTTTGTATTCTAGGTATTGATATGTCCACTCAATTTTTGTAATTTTTTGACTCACTTTGCTACATTCCAGTATGTTTATTTACTTATTAGTTTCAGGGCCAAAGTGGTAATATCACTTCTGTAAAAATGTACTTAGTCACTTGGGTGTGGCTGCACACTCCTGTAATCCCAGCAACTGGAGAGGCAGTGGCAGGAGGATTGCAAATTCGAGGTCAGAGGCATCCCGTGTACCTCAGGACCCTGTCTCATGATAAAAAAAAAAAAAATAGAAAAAAATGGATGGGGTTGTAGAGTGCTTCCAAAATATGCACAAAGCCCCAGGGTTAGTGCCCCAGTACCACTAAAAGAAAAAATATTTAATCATTTTTATCAAAGATTACACCATCATGTAAAGTTATATGTTTAAAAATATAGCTTAAGTACAGGAAATGTGATTAATATAACATGTCTTGCATTAAAGTGTGATATTTTAAAATATATATTCATCTCTGTAACAATAGATCTAATATAAAACTATGAATATTTACTTAAAAGTTATTTAGTAAATTGAACTGAATTCATGATCTTCATTTAAAATTCTTAGAATTACAATTTACAGCTAAAAGTAATTATCTCCTCTAGATTATATTTTTCTCAAAATATTAACTATTTGAAAAAATTTAATGTCAGTACAAATATAGGAAGAATATGGATTTGTGCTACTATTGTATAGACATGAAGCAAAGAATACTGGCTTAGAAGCAAGGTGAAGGTGCTGAGAAAGTTTTGTAGAGATTAAGAATAAAATTGTTGTTGCTGTTATAGTTAGGTGCTGTGGAGTCACATCTGACTCATAGTTACCCTGTGTACAACAGAACGAAACACTTTGATTGTGTGCCCTGCCTGGCACTATATCAGTCCTTCTCTGCTATTCATAAGGTTTTCAATGGCAGATTGTTTTGTGATTGTTTCAAAAGCTGGCTGCTATGTCTTTCTCCTGTTTTCCAGTGCTGGGGATTGAACCCAGGACCTCAGAGCACATGGAGCAAGCACTCTACTAACTAAGCCCCAGCCCCACTATGTAATAGAATATATAATTAATGCATTTCAGAGAATCCCTTCCAATAATTATCAGGATTTCAATAAATAAAGATGAATTGGATGACAGATAATTTGAGTATAAGTAAAAATTGTAATTAAGATCAGAGAAAGATGATTAGTCAGTGCAACAAAAGGTGTGGGATTTGGATAAAGGATGAGTCTGGAAATGTTCTTTATGGTTACATTCTGATGATCATATATTTTGAGCGTATGTTTGGCTTTCATGGTAACATTCCTAGAAAAATTCAAGCAACTAAATTCTTTCATTCTGCATTACCTTATAAAGCTATTTTAGCAGTTGTTTTTCTTGTCACTGTGAAAGAATGCTTGGCACAAACTACTTAAAGCAGGAGAGATTTATTTTGGCTTATGGTTTCAGATGGATCAGTCCATTACTGAATGAGTGCAGTTCTGGCTCCCTTATCTTGGCCCGAGACTAGGCAGAATATCATGTGGGAACAAATGCATGGAGGAGGAAGATGTTCGCATCATAGTGGACAGACAGGAAGTAGAGCATGAGGAGGGGAATAGGAACCAGTGATAACCTTCAAAGGCATGGCCCCAGGGAGTTACTTCCTCCAGGGAGGCTACACCTTCTAAACTTTCCACTACTTCCCAAAACAGTGCCACCAGATAGAGACCAGATGTTCAACAGAGGAGCTTGTGTGGCATATTTCATATTCAAATCATAACAGCTATTCCATACTACTGCTTTCAGTAATATTTGATAGATAAATGTTAGTGTTCAGTGTTCCTCTTCTCTCTCTCTCTCTCTCTCTCTCTCTCTCTGTGTGTATGTATATTGTGTGTGTGTGTATTGTGTGTGTGTGTGTATCAGGCTCTAGGTTCAATGCCCATTACCACAAAAATCATATGTGTGTATTTAAATGCAATTACCTCTAGAACAGACCAGAACCAAAGTAAATTAATAAATAAAATACTACTTAAAACAAAACAAGGACAACAATTTTAAGTAGAACTATTCCAATAGAAAAAGTCTTTGCATATAAGTGGAGAGCAAGTTTCCCATCTCACTGACTTTAAAATTACATATTATAGTTGGAATAAACAGTTTGTCTTTCTTAATGCTGAGCTGTGGTTAATTTGTGCTATATATTTTATGCCCAAGTAAAACTGTCACTTTTCATTTGTTAACTTATCCATTTTACCTATAGCTGTGCTCTATATCCATTCATTTCTATTGAACCAAACCAGACCTTAAAGCTATAGGACTCCTACATCACATATGTTCATAATAAGGACAAGTAAACCAGAATGCTCACTAACTACATTAGATCAAGTTACATAAGAAAGAAATGAGTTTGGACAGTACTAGTTAATATGCTTCTTCAATATATTTTTTTTCTTTTTTATCCTTTAGCCTAATAATCTTGCATTTCAGTATATACTTTTTAAATGTCAAGAGTTGAAGAAAGCTATATGCATTATACCATTTCAGTATAACAGTATAATATGAATTCTTATTAAGGTGTTGTTAAGTCAGGTCCAACTCTTAGGGACCCTGTGTAGAACAAAATGAAACATTACTCAACACTGCCACATGCATGATCCTTTTAATGACTAAACCCATTGTTGCTGAAACTGTGTCAATCCACCTAGTTGAGGGTCTTCCTTTTTTGGTTGACCTGACACTCCCCCAAACATGATGTCCTTCTCCAGGGATTGCTCCCTCCTGAAAACATGTTCAAAATATGTAAGATGCACTCTAAGCCATCCATATGTCCAAGGAGCCCTCTGATTTAAATTCTTCTAGAAGAGATATGTTAGTTCTTTTGGCATTCCATAGTATATTCAGTATTCATCTCCAGCACCATAATGCAAAAGCATCAATTCTACTGTTTCCCTTATTCAACATCCAGCTTTCACAAGCATATGATGCAACTGAAAATACCATGGAATGAGTCACGGGCACTAACATCTTCAATGTGAGATTTTTAGTTCTTAACACTTTAAACAGTTTTTTTGCAGCAGCTTTTCCCAATGCAATTAGTCTTTTGATTTCTTGACTGCTACATATGTGGGTGCTGATTGATGAATCAAGTAAAGCAAAATCTTGGAAAATCTATATCTTTTTTTCCACTTATCATGAAGTTGCTTACTGACCCAGTTGTAAGGATTTTTGTCTTCTTGATGTTGAGGTGCAATCCATTTTGAAGGCTTGGGTTCTTTGATCTTCACCAGTAAATCTTTCGATTCCTTTTCACTTTCAGAAAGCAAAGTTGTGCCATCTGCACAATGCAGGTTTTTAATGAATCTTTGTTCTGTCCTGATTCCATGTTCTTCTTCATAAAGTCCAGATTCTCAGATTATTTGCTCAGAAAAGAGACTGACGAGGTACAGTGAAAGGATATAACACTGACCCATACCTTTCTTGATTTTAAACCAAGAAGTATTTCTTTGTACTGTTTGAACAGTTGCATGCTGGCACAAGTACAGATTCCTAATGATTACAATTAAGTGCTCTGCTATTTCCATTCCTTGTAGTATTATCCTTAATTTGTTATGACCCACACAGTCAAATGTATTTTCATATTCAATAAAACAGACAGACATCTTTCTGATTTTCTCTACTTTTGCCTAATATCACTCTGACATCAGCAATGATGTCCCTGGTTCCACACCCTCTTCTAAACCTGACTTGATTTTCTGCCAGTTCCCTGTCAATATACTGCTGCAGTGATTTTAAATGATCTTAAGCAAAATTTTACTTGCTTGTAATATTAATGATATTGTTCAATAATTTCCACATTCAGTTGGGTCTCCTTTCTTGGGGATACGTATAAATATGGATCTCTTCCAGTCAGTTGACCAAGTAGCTGTTTTCCAAATCTCTTGGCATAAACAAGTGAGCACTCCATTGCTACATCGGTTTGTTGAAACATCTCAATTCATATTCTATCAATTCCTTTAAGCCGGCTTCCATTTTGTTCTTCAGTACCATTGGTTCTTGATCATATACAACTGCTTGAAATGGTTGATCATACACCAGTTCTTATTGGTATAATAACTCTGTGTATTACTTCCATTCTCTTTTGATATTTCCTGCATTACTTAATATTTTCCCTGTAGAAGCCTTAACAGTTGCCACTAAAGGCTTGCATTTTTTTCTTCAAATCTTTAAGCTTAAGAAAAGCAGAAAACCAAAAGGGAAGAACATTCTCTATCTCCAACTCTTTGCACATGTGATTGTTGTTGTTGTTGTTGGGTGCTGTCGAGTTATGTCAGACTCATAGCGACCCTCATTGGGTTTTCAATGGCTGTTTTGGGATTGCCTCAGGAGTGGATTGCCATGTCCTTCTCCCACATTTCTGTGCTGGGAATCAAACTCGGGACCTCAGACACTGCAGAGCAGTGCTCTACCAACTGAGCTGAATCCCAAAACTGCACATGTCATTATAACATTTTGACTTCTTGAGCTACCTTTTGAAATCATCTATTTAATTCTTTAACTGCATCATGTCTTCCTTTTACTTTAGCTCCTGGTTGTTCAAGGGCAAGTTTCAGAGTCTCTTTTGACATGTAACTTGGTCTTTTTTTCCCTATCTTTTTAGTAACTTTTTGCCTTCCTCATGATTATCTTTGATGTCATGCCACAGTTTGTCTGATCTTTATCATTAGAGTCTAATGCATAAGTCTATTATTGAGATGGCCTTGAACTGAGGTAGGATATACTCAAGATCATACTTTCTCTCTTGTACACTTGCTCTAATTTTCTTCAGATTCAGTTCGAACCTGCCTATGAGCAGTTGATAGTCTGATCCACAATCAGCACCTGGTCTTGTTCAAAATTCTGATATTGAGTTTTTCCATTGTCTCTTTCCACAAATATATTCAATTGTTTCTTGCATGTTTCATCTGGTAAATTCATTGAAAAATATGAGAATTACTCTAAATATCAAATGATTAGTTATGATTAGATTAGGGCACAATTGCAAACAAAGTTACATTTTTAAGCTGCAATTATATTGATTGTATAACAACACAAATAAATTCAAACTGGGTAGAGTTATGATATAGTTTGATTTCAATGATTCAATTTGCTAAGGAATAATAGGTGGATTAGAAAATGCAAAGAGACAGAAGCATAAAGACAAATACACAGAAAACAAATATTTTAAAACACAACTGTGTTTAAAATGTTAAGTTTTTGCTACTTTCAACATCTTTATGACATTGAAATAATGTGTTAAAAATAGCTAAAATTAACCAGGTGCAGTGGCAAAAGCCTGTAATCCCAGCAACCCTGGAGGTGAAAGCAAGAGGATCACAAGTACGAGGTTAGAGGTCAGTCTGCATAACTTACCAAAACCTAGGAGCATTGGGGTGCAGTTCTGTGGTAGAGCACTTTCAGAAGTATGCATAAGGTCCTGGGTTCAGTCATTCAGTACAAAAAAACAAAAAACAAAATACAAACAACAACAAACACCACCTAAAACCTAAAATTCTGGTCAATTTTACAGTCTCTTATCATTCTTCAGTAGGCATTTTTTGGAAGTAATAATTAGACATACAGTTTTATTAAAGAAAATTGTGTCTGTGGATAAATCATAAACATAGTCAATGAATGAATAAAATGAGACACACTTATCAGGAACTTTTTATATGATCCGAGTATTGACATTTATAAATTACTTTTTGTTTCTAATGTTATTGAATTGTAGTTTGCCATAGATATGAAGTATTTTCATGAAGTACAAGCTTCCAACACTTATGTTTGTGATTATCAGTATTAGTCAATGGGAGGGATACTAAATAAAATTGCTGAGGCATGGTTAGTCTTCAACAGAAAGAAATGTTCATGTAGAGCCAAGGGACCAATACTTCATCCTAAATGAGGCTATGTTCTGGAGAAGTGCCATGATAAACTGATCATAGTTCCCTATTTGCCCAGGATGTGCCAAATTAATACCATTTTTCAAGATGCAATTATTAATAGCACCTGCTTTCTCTGATAGAATTTCCAATGTTAAATAGTAAGTTATATGGCCATGCCATTGTTCTATGTAAGGGACTGAATACAGCTTTTTCAGCACACAAAGTACCAGGAATTTCATCTTTGGAGCAGACCAGAAAGAGATTTTGAAAGTAACCCTGTGAAACTAGTTATGAGAAATACAAACAGTGGATTGTTGCAGATGTTCTTAGGTCTATTTCAGATCCAGATCTTGCTTACATGGTTTCCTAAAACCTCCTAATGGGGGCTATATTGTGAGAACTCCATTTTTTCAGCACTGAGCTCTCCATCTGTCTTTGAAGTTTCTATGTTTTGCTTTGATCTTGAAATATTTTTTTCACAGTGTTTTGATGATTAGTAATAGTTAAAGTCACGAAGTCAGAACATGGCTTTTCTCATTCTCTCCTGTAGGCTTAATGGGACTGGCAAAGCTGAACTCTTAAATTTCTCTTTGATAATAAACCTAAAGTCTTTTTCAAAAAAACTCATTTTCCCATTATCCTGAAAAAATAAAATAAAAAGAGATATACAAACTTGTTAAAGAACAACCAAAAAAAAGTATACTCATACATGACTTGAAGATTTTTCTTTTTTTCAAGAGAAAATTTATTACAAAACCATGAGTATGACTTGACGGTCATAATATACTTTGGCTATTTTAACTATATTTACCATGGGCATAGTTGTTGTTGTTGTTGTTGTTGTTGTTGTTGTTGCTAGGTGTTGTTGAATCAGGTCAAACTCATAGCAACCCTATATACAACAGAAAGAAATACTCCCAGACATTGTGCCATATTCAGCACTATGTCAGCACTTCTCTGCTATTCAGAAGGTTTTCAATGGCTAATCACTTTGAGAATGGGCTGCTAGGTCCTTCTCCCAATTTTTTGGTTCTGATGATTGAACCCAGGACTTCAGAGAATACAGACCAGAACTCTATCAACCAGTCCCATGGTTTTGATTATTAGTTCTAAATATACAAAATGCTTTCAAATATCAGACAGGACAATTGAATCTAGGATTCAAAGAGTATAGTAGATTCCTTAAGCTAATGTCTCTTTATATAGAAATTTCTAGATGTTCAGACAATTTAGTCCATTTTTTACACCCTGCCTTCATTAAAGCAGTATTAAGAGTTTTCCTACATAAAAATAATCAGCCACCAACAGTTACAAATTGAACATAAGTGTGAGTTCACATATAACTCATGAAACTGCATTATGACCTGAAATAGATTAAATGGACATAGTCACTGCTCAGTTAGGATTTTCATTCTATTAGGATGCTGATGTCAAGCAGTGAGGACCAAGGATGACACCACTGTGAAGCTGAATAAGTCCAATGCAGCAATGCTGCCCTAACTGTGCACGCTACATTTCTGGAAATGAGAAAGGAGATTCCTGAACTGAGAAATTGCTTAAATGATTGAATAGTCACTTAATTGAACAATCTGTGTGAGAGACATGAATTTTAGACGAAAAAGCATGCCAAGCACACAAAGAACCTGGTGTATGGATTAAACATCAAGTTAATAATGGGGAAAATTTGTGGAAATTCATGATAGGAGGGATCTTTCAATAAATAATGCTGCTGTAACACACAATATAACCCATGGTTTCCAAACAGAAGTACAGGTTAAAGATAATGGGACACAAAAGAACTCAACACAATTATCTGTCCCTGCTTCTACTGAAAGACAATTCTTTCACCTCGGTCATTGATCTCCTCCTCTGTTCCCATTTCTTGGGTTTGCTTAGCTTCAAGTTCATTCATATGTTTATTGTTAATTATTAATACACACACATACACACACACACACACACACACACACACACACGCTTGCTTGTTTATTTTGTTTTGCTTTGTGGTTCTGGGAATTGAACCCAAGGCCTTGTTTGTATGAAGCAAAGGCTCTAACACTGAGCTATATCTCCTCAGATTCATTCTTGCTTCTGGGTTTTTCACTTTTCTCTAAACACTCTCAACTCTGTCCTATACTTTAAATAAACACAATAGGACAAACTTCATTTCAACTGGCCTTGCTCATCCCTTTATTCACTCCTCTAATACCATGACTTTCTGTTCTCACTATTTCTGCACTAGACTAGGAGCTCTATTTCTTTGTAGGTTTTTAGTTTAATTTTATAGACACACATATATTTACAATTGGTTTCACATTATTAAGCATAGAAGTATATTTGTAATCATTTTACAGTTAATGTGTTCAATTTTCATAACAATACCATGAAGAAGGTACCATTACCATTTTAAAGATTAGAAAAGCCTGCAGTCTACCACTGTGATATCTGATCCTGTCAGATCTCAGAGGCTAAACAGGATCGGACCTGGTTATTACTTGGACAGGAGGCCACAGGCTCCCAGGTGCTGTAGGCTTGGGGGAAGGTCTTGGCAACCCACTCCCAAAAAACAATCCATCTGAAATGCATCCATGTTATATTGAAAGCCATTGAAGCCATTGAAAACCCTATGAATAGCAGAGAAGCACTAACAATACTGTTTTGCCTGATGTATGTAGGGTCTCTGTGAGTTGGACACCAACTCAACAGCACCTAACAACAACAAATATAAGTGAGACAGAATAAGGTTAAGTAAGCTGCATAATTAATAAACTGCTAAAGGAGAATTCCAACCTCTGCACTCTGACTCCAGAGCTCCTGCTCTGAACTGCTGAGCTATTTACTATGTTGCCTTTCAGAGTGCTCTCTACCATATGCCTTAGAAACTGCCGGGCTACCTGCAATGTGGAACACTGGTGGGGAGCCCCATAAACTGAAGCTAGATATTGGACAAACCCATCACCTTATTGAACAAAACAGCAATTTATCCTTATCACAGTGTGAAAAGTGGAGGCTTTATTTTTATTGCAACGTGAAAAGTACAGACACATCTTCAAGGCCCAACACTCTTCATTGAGAAAATAATCAATACTTGAATGGCACACATTTTGAATGCTACTCCATGTAGAGTTTCTGGCATTTTATGCACATAAATTAGAATATTTTGGCAGATATATTTCATCCACTAAGCTCTCACTAGATTAAAGGAAGCATAACCCATTATGAACAACGAAAGTTACTAACTTTTCACTTATTCACTCTTTTTTCTTCCATTCATCACTAAACATATAACTACTAAGTACTTCTTAAGAACTAGTAACATGTTAAACCTAGATTAACATGTCTTCAGAAGGACAGTAGTGACATATAACTTAAAAGTACAAAAATATCCAAGTTACATATGCCTCCCTCAACCATCTAAATGAATCCCCAGCCAATGACAAAGAGAAGCAATGAAACAATTTCCTATCACTGGTCTTCTGAAGTGTTCAAATGCAACCTGTTCTGAAGTTGTTTTGGTTTTCTTTTTTACTTGCCAATTTTTCCCTATGATCCACATTTTGATCAAAGCTCTACAATGTCTTTGTCTATTAAAGTGGGAGGTTGATTCCACATGGTTTAAGGATGACTTTCATTATTAAGTTTACTACTGAAGTCTTCTTGGTGATGGCTTTTATTGTCTACTCCTAATGCCTGAGGTGCATACAGCCTGGGAGAAAATACCCCAGGTTCTACAGTACTTCAGAAAACCTAGGAAACAAGAACAGGGCAAAACTGATTGCATCTTAATCTCCTATCCTTGGCCTGGGGACTCATGTTTAAGTCAGTATCCTTTTTCTCATTGAGCCTACCCACTTCTGTGAATTTTTCTCTAGAAAAACATAAAAAGTATAGAATAATACATGCATTATAAAATAAACATGTTTCCTAATTCAGATAAAAGTGATGTTTGGCCCAAAAGAGTGTCAAGTAAGATTTAATAGATGCAAAATTACAATGATAATAGAACTATTCTCAACTTTTCTAGCATATTGTCCTTTTAATAATCTTAAAAATCCTTGATTAGTAGCAATGTTGAGCACTTGCAAACTGTATATATCTCATCCTGGAAAAGAAACAAATTGTATTTATCTCAGTAAAGATGACTATATTGTGATTGGTAAATTTATTCATGAATTTATTTTGCTTAATAGAGGTCCAGAAAATGTGTAGTCCTATTTCACTTAGCTTGATGTAGTATAAAGAACTTGACATAAAATATCAAACAGGATTAAAACCCCTCTTCTTTTAAAGATCCATATGATTATCTTAAAGTTACCTAAAATTTCTGAAATTCCCTTCCCTGTAAAACAAGGATAAAATTATATAACTTTCATTTACTTATAGTTGTTAGGGCAAATATAGGTGTTAGGGCAAGAGTATGTGGACATGAGCATTAACTATTCATAGCTATTTAATATATGGCAAACATTATGGTTCATACTTTCATAACCACTAGTCACTAAAAAGTTACATTATTTGTCCAAAGAGACCATTTTCAATGAAGCAATTTTCCACTTAGGATTTTTCTCTGGTTTATCATTATACATAAAAGAAAATACAAAATACTCTTCAGAACAAATTCTTTATTGGTTGCAAATAGGTTCACCTTATTAACCTATGAACACATCTTGTTCTTTTCCCATCCTACTGCTATTTACGATGTTCAACCTACCAAGAGTTCACTTCTCCCTTTCTTTGTACCAATTTAAGTTTTATGATTTTCCAAGGCTTAATTTAAGTCCTTCTTGCCTATGAATCCTTTCAATGCCACTCCAATCCACAATGATCTTTTTCTTGAATGTTTTACTTTTTCACTCATATTGACATTGAGCCCTATAGACAGAATAGCCATACACATTGCTTCTTGAACTATGGAGTTTGTAATATATGCTCAAGAGGTGGCCATGACTTCCCTATATGATTTTGAGTTTTTATTTTGATAATAATAAAATTATTATTCTGAATCATTTCAATGACACCTCATAATCATATATTGCCCAAGAATTCATGGATTATACTTGCATTTGTATTTATAATTTTGTTGAGGCCAAAAGTGTGCTTATTAAAATAGTAGTCATTATGTACCCATGAATGTATTAGAGTTATATCTTACTGCTAATGGTTTTAATATGAAAATAGTAGCAAACTTCTATATTTACTCTTATATTTGTGTTTAATAATGCACAAATGGGCTGGGATTTAGCTCAGTGGGTAGAGAGCTGTGCTACAGTCTTTGAGGCCCCGACTTCAATTCTCAGCACTGCAAAAATGGGAGAAGGGGCTGGCATCCACTCCCAAGGCAATCCCGAAGCACTCAGCCATTGAAAACCCTATGAGGGTCGCTATGAGTCGGATACCGACTCAACAGCACCTAACAACAACAACAACAATGCACAAATAGTAACAAAATTTGATATTATTGTACTCAAAGGAACTCATACTTCTAAGGACTTTAGCCTACAAGAATTCAGTTTATGAATTATAGTAATCATTACTTATATAAAATAATATCTGTTGTCTTATCCTTCTTGGACATACTTCCCAAGCCTCTTAAAGTTAGATAGGGCTACTTGACTAGTGTAACCAATATTTCAGTTTAAGACAACAAAAGTCCTCCTGCATATCATTCCAGCAGAGACAATAAGGAACAGCAGCCTGGAATGAGACTGGAGAAATAGGGAGACTCCTATTGGCAAAATAGCAGCTTCACAAGAACACTGGGAAATGACTGGAATGTGATAAATGGGGCAAGAGAATGTGACTTGTTTTGGCTCTTGTTTACTGGGGTGATCATTGATAGAAAACAAAAATGGATGTTATTGTTGTTAGGTTCCACCAAGTCAGTTCCGACTCATAGTGCCCCTATGTACAACAGAACAAAACACTCTATGACACTGTGCCATATGTGGCACTATGTCAGTGCTTCTCTGCCATTCGTAGGGTTTTTAATAACTGATTATTTTGGTATTATTTCAGAAAATAAAACATATTCAAATTTTATTTGAGGGGCAGAATTGATAGAACTTGGAGACAGAAAGGAAGAAGATTCAAGAAAATCACTTGATTTGTACTCTGGGTACATCCATGTGATTAAATACCTGGCAGTACATTTACCAAGTGAGAGAAAGTTAGCAGTGAAAAGGATGAGGAAAAAAAAAATTTCAATACCCAGTTTAGACATGTTGAGTTTGAAATGGCCGTAAGACAACGACATTAGGTGGGCAAGTGGGTATGCATTTTGTTACCAGAGATATAAATTTGCAGTGTTAACTGAAAGCATGGATTTGGATGGGATTGCCTGGCTAAGATTTCCCAGGATTCAAGTGGACCAAAGTCTAAAATGTGAGAAATGCCATCTAACATGGAATGTCCGATTGGAGAGGTCTTCACAAGTAAAAGTCAGTAGAAGATAGCTTTTGAAGTTGAACAAAATATTTTGTCAGAAAAGAAATGCTCAACAGAAGTCAAATCAGTAGCAAAACATGACTCTTGGACTTACAGGTCCATGGATATCTATAAGTAATCTAAGGAAAATCCTTTTATTTGAATGATAGGAATGGAAAACAGATTAAGGTGGGTTAAGAGGTGATTAAGAAGGAAATCAATGAAAGACAAATACAAAGAATTCTTCCTCAGAATGTAAAGGGAAATAGGAGAAAAGAGTCAGAATATAATGTGCCTATGGAAGTCCAAATATAGGTGTTAGGGCAAGAGTATGTGGGCATGAGCATTAACTAAAGCAAATAGTGTCTACTTGAGTTCTACAGTATGATAAAAAATACAGTGAATTTTTAATTTTAAAAAACACATTAAAAGACACATTGCTATTAATCTCCTTCAAAATACTCCCCCTAGCTTCATTCACACTTATCCCATCATTCTTGCCCCTTTCTGAAAAAGATCTGGCTGTCCTTTTTTATGTCTCTAGTTTCATCCTCCATCATGACTATGCTCAGCGTCACACATCTCTTTTGGTCCAGTAATTTCTGTCAAACAATAATATTATGGTGTGCTGTCATTCACCTTATTCACCAGATCTGGGACCATGAAACTTCTGGGTATTCCCCAAAGTAAAAAGGACTACAAACAGTAAAAGTTTTGAATGAATTCAGGACATTGAGACAGCCATGACACCACAATTTCACTTACAAAAGAGGACCTCCAGAACTGCTTCAAAAAGGGGCACAAACCATGGGATAAGCACGTTTGAAGTCAGTGGGAATATTTTGATGGGTATTAATAGCAATATGTCTTTTATTGTAATAATTTTTTAAAAATTTAAACATTCACATTTTTATCACATCTCAAATTGCATCTCATATAATAAATGTATTTTTCAAAAGTGAATATGAATCTAATTTTTAAAAGGTTTTTGATAAAACATGAAATATACTAAGAAATAATCTGTTGATAATTTATTAAAGATGAGCACCTTTCTACTTATTCTTAGAGCTGTATTCCCACTTGTCTAGCTTTTGTTAAATCAGTTACACCTATTCACATTCATGCACACTGGATAGTTAGCCTTGTTAAATGCACAAAACTTTTAGTGCTGTCTCACAAATTCTAGCCTGAAGCTGTACCATTGTGCCATCTCTTCCCATCAGATCTCAGAAGCTAAGCAGGATCGGACCTAGTTAGTACTTGGATGGGAGACCTACTGGGAACACTATATGCTGTAGGCTTGGGAGAAGGACCAAGCAACTCACTCCCAAAATAAAATCCACCATTGAAAACCCTATGAATAGCAAAGAAGCACAAGAATAGTGTTCTGTCTCTTATACATAGGGTTGCTCTGAGTCGGATACCGACTTGACGCATCTAATAACAACACCACAAATCCTATTATCTGAATTTATGATTGATCTTTTTATTATTTATTATTTTTTGTGGTACTTGAGGGTTGAACCCAGTGCCTCACGTATACTTTGGAAGTACTCTACCACTATGCAGCACCTCCAGACACTTTTTAATTTTTTTATTCTGATTCAGGGTCTGGAAAAGTTACACAGGCTACCTCTGGACTCAAAAATCTTAATCGTCCTAACTCTGCCTCCCTGAGTCTCTGGGTTTACAGGTGCTCACCACTGTACCTGGCTTCTTTTGCTTTTATATTTGAGCCCAATTCTATTATGATTGGTGTCATCCCATCTAAGAGCTAAATTAAGTCATATTTTGAAATGAAAAAGACTTAGACTCCTTGAAAAATCAAAGAGATATAACTGAACTTCTCTGATAAAAGTAATGTAAAGGTACCATGATTAATATTTTTATACTCAATCTTCCCAGCATATTTTCTTAATGGCTTTTACTACAGAAATTAAAAGAATTCAAATTCTTATCCTAAAGACAGGCATCTAATCATGAACTACAAAAGGGAAATAAACTCAAATCTTCATGAAAAAGAATTAAAGTCTAAACAAATCAAATTCTTACATGTAATATGTTAAAGGATAGGCTTCAAAGAAAACCACACCTTCATTAGATTGGGATAAAAACATGGTCTTATCAGAAATTATTACTTGGATATACATTAGTTCTTTCTTAAGATAACTTTAAATATCTCAGAACTTCTACTTGTCAGACTCTAGAGTAACAGAAGAGTCTACTTATTTCTCACATATTTATTAGAGCTTTGACTACTTTATGGCAATGTTTATGTTGTTCCACCCTAAATGTTCTATTTTTAAGCTATATAGTCGTGTCTTCTTAAGACAAAGCTTTCACTTCTTTCAATTTCTTGATCATTTGTCTCCGTCATGTTCCAATTTGCTATTATTACAGCTAAAATGTGATGCTCAGAACTAAATGCAATATTCTGTGAATTAATAATTTCCATACATATTATTAGTACTCACTGGTGTATTGTTAACAATAGTGAAAAACACAGAGAAAATTCTCTGTCCTCATGAAGTTTACATGCCATGTTGTAATATTTCTTTTAGTAGAGAAAACACACGTAACCATCCGTTGGTCTTTTGTAGTTGTTTCTCAAAGGAGTCAACTAGCATGTAAATTTTCTTGGGATTATTTTTTCTCTATTCTCTAGTTTCTCACTCATGTACAAATAGAGTGGGGAACAAGGAAAGAATTATGATAGAGAGCATATTAACTGACTCTTACTTCCACTTAAGCTATTTGTATTGTGTTGTTTGTTTGTTGTTTATTTTGTGGCTATAGCTCACAATTGCTTGCAAGCTTAGGCTAAACATGGGATCAACAGTTAAGTGTTCCTAATATCCCTGTACCATGAACATGGATAACTGAATAATAAGATTCTGTTTTAGAAATCAAACTATGCAATCAACATATAGTATATAGAAAAGGCAAATATTTATTTAAAGTAAAGATAGAATGGGCTTTGGCATAACAAACTTGTTTTCTAATAGTGCCTACTAACAATCTAAAGAAAACCTACATCAATCAGAAAGGCCACATGAGGAGTATCATATTGTCAGTCTTAAAAATAAAGCAAAGCAAAAACCAGGGATACTACCTCCAGGAATACTGTCTAAAAATGATATCTTTTAAATCTGTTAAAAACAAAAAACTCTGTACAACTATCTTTGTAGGTATCTAATTATTATGGAGATGAACACCTCAACTTTTGGAAGGCCAATGATTGCAAATTCAAATCTCAGCCAATTTGTGTTTTTGTTCTGGGTATTTGCTAACATCTAACCTGATTTTTCTGATTATTTTAAAATAATTCATCATTTAGCTTTATAGGTATTAGTCAACAGTTTGAGTCCAACATCCTGAGAAACTAGAGTTACCCCTTTGTGCCTTGTTGGCCAAGAAACAGTAAATGCAGGCCCCAATTCCTTGTGGAGTTTTCTCTTGGCCCCAAATAATGTTCCTACACTACTTCACTATTGTGTAGTCTTCCACATTCACCCATACAATAATCAAGGATGATCATCATCCTTCCAATTTTTGTGTCCATATTCTCAAAATGAGAAGAAACATAGTGGCTGCACCAATGTGTTCAAACGTTAAAAAGATTGTGTACATGACACAGGGTCAGGTAGTGTCTCATTCTATTGTACATAGGTTCACTATGAGTTGGATCTGACTTGACAACACCGAACAACATTGTAAGAGTGCTCAATAAATGCTATTATGTCATTTATTCATGTCCCAGGCACCTCTTTCACTTTCAACTGTAACTGTGAGAGTAGGTTTATTACTGCCTAACCCAGGGCAAAATTTGTTCACTAGTTCTGTTCAGTTGTTTCAGGTTCCTTCTCAGTTCAAAGTGCCTAAGTTCCTTTGATGCTTTTCACCAAGGGTATGTGTAGAGTCTAGCAGTTGTGCACAGATGTGGAGTCAGCAAAGGCAAGGGGAAGTGTGGTATTCTTTAGTGTTATGGGGTTTTTTGTTTGTTTGTTTTTTACCTTTTTTTGAGACAGGGTCTCCCTACATAACCCAAGCTGGCCTTGAACTCAGGATCCTCCTTCCTCAGGCTCTCAAGTACTAGGATTACAGGTGTATACCACCATGCCCAGCCAAAATTCTTTAACTTCTACTTTGTCCTTCATCTTTTACCTGCTAATCCACAGTTTTCTCTCTTCATACCCTGAGCCTCTCTTATCTAGATGCTTTAAGCTTTTTAAAAAAGTGTTATTCTACTAAACTTAAGAGAACATTTTCTTTCAGCCATGTTGATTAGGTCTTCACTTTCTGCAGTAGGGGTTAATGGCCCTTAGAATACAATTGAGTGGAAAGAGATAATACAATACCCAGATAATAACCAGATTAACACTTAGATAAAATGAGGCACCAAAAGATTAAACAGGTGGCTCCAGATAAGTAAATTAACAACAACAACAAAATCTTACTTTTTCAATAAGATCCATTAACACTTGCTTACAGAGTTATTTCCTGTTAGGTTAATCCTATGTCATAGTTTAGTCAGAAGATTTCCAGTGTATCTATGCTCTTTTTCACTCTAATTATTACATTCCACTTTCACTCTCAGAAATGTCCCATTTGGACTATCACATGTATAATAATCTTCATTATACTTTGAATCATTATAAAGTGTTTTTTCTGAATTTAGTAGTTTGTTTCTTTTTCTTTTATATATATATACATATATATCATAATATATATATATATGATATTAATGTATGTCAGACCCAACTCAACAGCACCAAACAACAACAAAAACACATTTGTTTAGTATGCTACCTGTGCCCTTTTGGAGTACATTAAGTTGTTTGAAGTGTGTTGTCACCCACATTTGATGATTTAGTTTGGCTTTAGTTATTTATTTGTTATATTCATGAATGGTATTTGGTAAATCTCATGTTACTTTGCACTAGTTAAAATGGAAGAGAAACTGTGACACTATTGGAAGAAATGTTAACATTGGCTTTTTTTCTCAAAGATTTCTAAAATACAGGGGATCAATTCTGAATTTTAAAAATCAACATAAGTCATTTTCTATGTTAAGTAATTAAAGCATCATTACATAATGATTTTATCACATGATTCTTATCAAATAATTATATATGGCCTTTAAGCAAGCTTTTTGTGCTCTGAGAGATTCATATACATGATTAATTGGTAAGGATTTTTTATTAAAGGGAAGGATTATTTAGTAGACTTCTGTAAAATTAAATAACTGTATAAATATGCATTTGATAACTATGACCATTTGGTTAAAAATATGGCCCCAATTCTACATCCTTGCCTACACCACATGCTTTGCAATATAGCTTTGCAGCTCTTGCCCTTAAGGTGTAGACTCTGTATTTTCATCCCTTATATTTGGGGTGGACTCATGACTATTTTTAGCTAGTAAGTTATGGCAGAAGTAATTTGCAAAATCAAAGACATTAAAGGGAACTTTCTCACTCTTTCTTACTTTCATGAAATGTTGCTCCTACCATGAAAACAAGTATAGGGTAGCCTACTGAATGATGAAAAGCATGGCTAAACCATCTCAGTTATTTAGGGTGACAGTTGAATGCCACACATGGAGATCATTCTAGGAGAATTATCTTGTATTTGACCTCATAGCTAACATAAAATAAACAAACAAACAAAATCATGAGGAAACCTTCCTATTTAGATCAGCAAAACTGCCTCACTGGCCTATACACTTATGAATAACAACAAATGCTTATTCAGTTAAGCCAGGGGGTTTTGGAATAAGTCATTACATTACAAAGTAAAGGCTCACTGAAACAATGCCTTTTAGATATACTTACTTTAGTAACAGAACTTCAATATAACATAAATAACATAAATTTCCATTACTAGCAAAATGACTTAATCTGGATGTCCAAGTGGCACTTATATCAAAAGTGTCCAAAAATTATATCACCAAAATTTTCCTTTCTTCTAAATTGTATCCCTGTTGTGTGTGTTCATTCTACCCAAGCTAAAAGAATTTATTATTTCTTTATACATTTGCTCATTTTCCCCATTACCACAGCCAAGGGATTCTCCATTTAAACATCGATGAAATATGCTTCTTTATATTTGTTCACATGAGTTACTGGCACATTCTAAACCATATCAGTCTCCTGAATTAACTGCCTGCCCTTGAGACTCTCCTCCTTCAAACAATCCTACAAGAAGTTTCTATAACGCATACCTTATTGTTTGCCTTCTTTTCTTAAAAACTATGCATATATAAAACTTAAATATACTGTTTGTACCAACAAATATATTTCTTTTTTCCCTTATAATAGAAAGGTCTCCAATATAGATAAAATATTATTTATTGTGATAGCTTTTATTTTCAAAAGTCTTAATCCAGATCATAAATTTATGCATCATTTAAAAAAAACTTCTACTTGGACATATTAAAGAACAGTAATAATCACAGTAACAAATTGCATGGTATGATTTATAACCAGTTGTTCCTTGATGCTCATTGTATAGAGATGAAGCCCGTACCTTTGTGTATCCAGTATTGACCCTTTTCATTTACATTCTCATCCCCATCTTAAAGCTGCATGTCACCTAAATTATTTTTATTCATTTTCTTAGTATAATCCTTTTGCCTCAACTGCTATTTATTTTCTTAGTTCTAGAAAATCTTCAGTTCATCTTACAGAAACATAGCTTTAGAAAAAACATCTCTGTGAAATTTTATCTGATATAGTCTGAGGTCATTTCCCATCTATACACTGTCAAACATCTGACAGACAGGGGCTATAAATAAGTGACTATATGTTGATAACAACATACCATATGTAGAATCTTTCTTAATTGATTATTAGCAAATGTCTCTAAAAAAGACATTGCAATAGGCAATTTATGAGCAATTTTTCTTCTTTATAATAGTTTTAATATTCAGCATTATATTTAGACTAATAGCAATTTTGATATAGGTGCTATTATTCCCACTTCTAAATAAACTTGGAGAAGTAAAGGGATTTGATGAAAGTCACAAAGGTCTTTTAACTCTCCAGCTCCATTATCTTTTTACTTGAATAGAATCACTTAGACTTAAGAAAACAATTTAGTCACAATATAGCATGAACAAAACCTCCCAAAAGTATTCAACTAACTTCAGAGTTCATACATACTGACAGGTTAAAAGTGTGAGTGAATATTTTAAGGTGCAATTTCTCCAGCACAGGCTTATTAAATAGCTATGTTTTCCTACATACAAGTTCATCGTAATTTTAGCCTTGCTAGCCTGAACTGTTTTTTTTTTTTTTTAATGTGTGGTATGAATAACTGTGACAATTGCAAATTATTTTGTATTTTTCAAAAAAGGGAAATGAATGAAAAACACTTGATTTGAAATACAATTCTTATAACAGCTATGAAATTTCAATTTGAATTTGTCCAATAGAAATTTTATGAATGACCTTTATTGCATGGCTGTCACTTTTACTTCCTGAAAGAATTTCCTTTGCTCTATGGCATCATGTGGGTGCTTCCTATTTTGAAGTTTGTCTTTGTCAATGTAATATGACATTCAAATGCACAGGGCAGGGAGTTTCTCCATCATAGATTCTGTAGGACTAGCATGTTCTGTCTGGGCAATTAAAGCAAAATAGCCAAGACCCAAATGAAATATACAAAAAAAAAGCAATAATGAAATTAACTGTAAATGTTTAGTAAACAAAATATCAAAGACACCTGTTGGTATGGAGAAATGAATGATCTCATAGCTTCTCGTTTGTGGTTTATTTGAAGGGCTTGTTTTTGTTGTTAGGTGCCTTGGAGTTGGTATCCGACTCATAGTGACCCTTTGTACAACAGGAGAATCACTATTGTCAGTGCTTCTCTGCTGTTCATTGGGTTTTCAAAGGCAGATTGATTTTTGGGAGGGGGTTGCCAGGTCCTTCTCCCAAGCCCACAGCTTCTAGTGTTCCCAGGAGGTCTCCCATCCAGGTACTAACCAGGCCTAACCCTGCTTAGCTTCCGAGATCTGATGGGATCGGATGCCACAGGGCTACAGCTGCAGGCATTTGAAGGGCTATTGGTCTCCCAGTCTAGAACTCTTACCAGACACTGAATGTACTGCATGGGGTACTGTAACTAGAACACAAAAGAAAATTAAACCAAGTATGTAGAGTTACCCTTGATGAAATGCAACTCACTATCTGAAATTTTCTTCTCACCTCAGAAGGAGCTCACATATAATTTTGCAACTTTTCATCAAACAGGTCAACTGATAGAGCAAATTGAAAAAAAAAAGTTGTAAGAGAAGCTTTTAAACCACAGGGTAGTCTGCTACTGATATGAAGTACTTGTTGTTGTTGTTGTTGTTAGGTGCCATCGAGTCAGTATCCGACTCATAGCGATCCTACATACAACAGAGGAAACACTATTGTCAGTGCTTCTCTGATGTTCATACAGTTTTCAATGGCAGATTGATTTTGGGGAGTGGGTTGCCAGGTCCGTCTCCCAAGGCTACAGCACCTGGTATTCCCAGGTGGTCTCCCATCCAAGTATTAACCAGGCCTGACCCTGCTTAGCTTCAGAGATCTGAAAGGATTGGATGCCACAGGGCTATGGCTGCAGGGATCTGAAGTTCTATGTCACTTTAAAAGAGGGAGTTCATTTTTGTCTCTATGAAAGTTATCTTACTATTGGGATCTCAGTCATAATATGTTCATTGCTGATTCCCAAAAAGGATATTTTGTTGAAAAGTCAATGATTCATCAAGAAAACTGTTATGTTGTTGTTGTTAGGTGCCGTCGAGATGGTATCCGACTCATAGCGACCCTCTGTACAACAGGGGAAACACTATTGTCAGTGCTTCTCTGCTGTTCATAGGGTTTTCAATGGCAGATTGATTTTTGGAAGGGGGTTGCCAGGTCCTTCTCCCAAGCCTACAGCTTCTGGTGTTCCCAGCAGTCTCCCATCCAGGTACTAACCAGGCCTCACCCTGCTTAGCTTCCAAGATCTGACGGGATCAGATTCCACAGGGCTATGGCTGCAGGCCAGAAAATTGTTATAGGCTTCTACAAAGTCATCAGTGAATGGTCTAAATTTCTATTTAAAATATATCTGATGAAAAACCACTGGATTAACCTCTAATGATCCTTTTTTTAACATGAAATTTTTAATGAAGTGTGTCTTCCAATATCTTACCTAATGTATAACCTCCCAGTCTCATTGAAAGAAATAAAGTTAGATAAATGGAAAATGGTTCTCATTTCCAAATTAAAGAAAAAAAAAGGTTTGTGAAAAGCAACATAAGGCATGTTTTACTTAAATTGAGTGTAAAATAGAATATATATGGCATTTTCCCAAAATAATGTGATAGAATTCTGGGTGACTATCTCAGTTGTCATTCTTTGGATGTAAGAAATAGTCTTAGATTATAAATGATTCAAATAAGAAAAATGGAAGCTGGGTTATTCACAGGAACAAAGCAGAGCTGAAAATCCAAGTCTTCAGTTGAAATAGTAAGAAGCAAGAATTTGATTTGCCTACTGACAGCTATTGTTTCACTCTGAGTGACTGGTATTGGGGATTGTGGTGTTTGGAGTGGTTATTCCAGACCAGGAGAAAGGAGAAAGGGATTTTAGATAGAATCTAAGGTAATAAGTGATTTACTATGCTAGTCTTATTCCCTCCTTTTAATATCAATCCACTTATGTCTCTCCTTTACTCCTTTTGTCTCTCATGAGAAAGGAAGTAAATGTTTATTAGCAAAATTACAGTTATTATTATATAAGCCATGATTTTTTTCATATCGTTTGGTAAATGAAGAACAAGAGGAGTCCTGTGTTGCCCATAAGGAGGTATTCCACAGGTCCCTAAAGGAGGGTTTGAGTCAAGAGAAATCAAGTAATTTCAGTGATAATATCATAACTGTGATAATGTAAGATTCCCAGGCTTTACACAAGTTTTGAAAGTGGTCTACCACTGAGCTATACCATGAGTCCATTTTTTTTATGTTAAAGCAGGGTCTTGTTAACTTATTCAGGTTGCATCTGGCCTTGAACCTGTGATCCTAATTTCTCTGTCTCCCTAGTTGCTGAGATTATAGTGTGAGCCACTGCTTCTGGATTCCTATCTAATTTTATGTAAACTTGGGCAAGCTGATTAATTCCTCTGAGTTGCCATGTTATTTATTTTCTTCCGGTACTGGGGCACTAAATCCAGCATCTTGCACATGGTAGGCAAATGCTCCACACTTACGGCAGACACCCAGCCCCTTTTTTATTATTTTTATTTTGAGACAGGATCTCCCAAAGCTGCACAGGTTGCCTCAGGCCTCTAACTCATAATCCTCCTGTCTCAGCCCCCTGAATCACTGGGATCATAGGTGTATGCCATGGAGTCCAGTGCTTAAACTGTCACTTTTAATCTGATAAATGACAGAAAATTCTGACCTACCCAAAAGCACTATTTTGCAAATAATTTGTGAAGTATATTTTAACACAAAATCTTCAATGGGTATGAGTTGTTAAATCCTGTTTAACATTTTTATATCCTAATTACTCTCACACTAAGTATTAGAATTTGAAAATAAAAGAATCTTGGTAATATTTCCTAAATTACTTATCATAATCAGTCTTAGATATATATTCACTAAAAACTTCAGGAGGGCAATGATAGCTTCTGATTTGTTGATAGCCACAGTTCTATGTCCTACAGAGTCTAGTATTTTATCAATCCAAAATAAATAATACTGGATTGAGTTGATGAAGACTTAATGCTCAATAACTCTTAGTTGTTGTTGTTAGGTGCCGTCGAGTCGAGTCCGACTCATAGCGACCCTATGTACAGCAGATCGAAACACTTGCCGATTCTGTGCCAGGCAAACAATTTTATTTATGTTTAAGCCCATTGTTGCAGACACTGTGTCAATCCACCTGGTGGAGGGTTTTCCTCTTTTGCGTTGACCTGCCACTCTCCCAAACATGATGTCATTCTCCAGGGATTGTTCTCTCCTGACTACATGTCCGAAATATGTAAGACGCAGTTTGGCCATTTTTGCTTCCAAGGAGCACTCTGGTTGTACCTCTTCTAGGACAGATCTGTTGGTTCTTTTGGCAGTCCATGGTATATTCATTAGACGTCTCCAGCACCACAATTCAAAAGCATCAATTCTTTTTCTGTCTCTCTTGTTCAATGTCCAGCTTTCACAACCATATGATGCCACTGAAAATACCATGGCATGAGTCAGACGCACCTTCGTCTTCAATGTGACATCTTTGCTTT
>VMDO01014641.1:30403-53994 GCA_007922755.1 Pedetes capensis | reverse complement strand
AAAAAAAAAAAAAAAAAAGAATACATGTGCAACTCCATGATAATAAAGTCCAGTGATACCATTTATTTAAAATTTTGTATTCATCAGAGATGAGGGAAATTTAGTCAAATAAGAATGATGAAAAGAAATCCTGGGCTAAGAATGAGGAAAAGGAAAAAAAATAGCCCTCGTGGCAGATTTTCATTAATTTATTGGCCACTTTTTCAACTTTATTTATTTATTTGGGGGTTTTTTTCAATAAGGTCTAACTGTAGCCTAGGCTGTCCTAGAACTCCCTGTGGAGACAGGCTGCCCTGGAACTCGTATCTGTCCTTCTGCTTTGGCCTCCTCAGTGCTGGTATTACAGGCATGAGCCACCATTCCTGGCTATTGGCAACTTTTAAAATGTAGTTAGGATAATTTAGGTGGATTGGGCTATCGTGTGTCTATCTAATGTGTCTATGTTATGCATGTGTATAGTTAAAGCTAGAGAATAGAGATTATATAGCAATTCATGTCTTGACTAGCAGAGACTTAACAAGGAAAATGCCTTTGTTACTACATGCCCTGATTGAAATGGAACTAGGACTGTTAGTCACCAACCTTTATTAAGCTTCTGCTCTAGTCTCTAGCAAGCAGTAAGAAACATTCACAGGACACACCTTGCCCTTGAGGATCAACATAAACAAAAGGAAAACATTAATAAACAAGTCAAGCAGTATTCAAATGAGTGACTTACATTACCAAAAGGTAGTATATAAATCTTGAGGAATTATTTTTGTTTGTTGAGTTTCTGTTGTTTTCATTTTCAAGAATACCAAGGAGACATTAATCCACAAAGGGTAACACCTTGGTACAGTAGAAAGAATGAAACAGACTTTCATTTGAGGATCAGCTCTACCCTTTACTAACTATACAATGTTACTAAATGTCTCTGAGCTTCATCTGTAAAATGGGAATAGCACCTGCTTTATGAGGCTAATATGAAATTAATGTCTGTAAAGTGTACAATGCAATATCAGACCCATAGTAGGAATTATTGCTCTCATTATTCTACACAGAATACTCTTTTTTGTCAAGTGTGAACAATAGCTACATTGAAGATTCTAAGTTCCTTGACAGGCTAGGATTTAACTCAGTTGGTGGAATGCTGCTCTGTACTGAAGACCCAGGTTTGATCTCCAGCACTCCAAAGATGGGAGAAAGACTTGGCAATCCAAACCCCCAAGCAATCCTGAAGCAATCAGTCATTGAAAACCCTATGAGGGTTGCTATGAGTCAGGCTCAACTCAACGTACGTAACAACAAATAAAATAATTGAATAGAAGGTAAATCACAAAAAGAAATACCATTTATACACTAAGAAAGTGAATCAAGATAAAATTTTCCTTCCCAAACTTTACAAAACTAAGAAACAGCAAGTGCTTTTCATGGAAGTGTACAGCTATCTTCTAATATGAAGCTAGTAATTAAATTAGCATGGTAATGGTACAAGAATGAATGTATACCATATATGACAAAATAGCCAAAAACAGCTCTTAAGTATTTACTAAATCTTTCTAGAGTTTTTACTTACTTGGGATACTGAAAAAGATATTAACTCCTTAGCCAAAACAAATTCTAAGCACATTTAAAACAGTTTTTTAAGAGAGGCTGTGGTGCATGCCTGAAATCCCAGCACGGGGAGGCTGAGGCAGGAGGATTCACACAAGTTCAAAGCCAGCTTATTCTACATATCGATTTCCAAGACGGCCTGAACTACACACCAAGACCCTGCCTCAAAAAAAATAAAAATAAAAATAAGGCAAAAAATGTATCCCTAAACTGTTGCCAGTTACCATCTTCATTGTGGCAACTAGTCAAATCTTTTTTGTAGTTCTGTGGGTTGGAACCCAGGTCTTCATGCATACTTTGCAAGTGTTTTACCACTGAGCTATACTCTGAGCCCATTTTTAACTTGCTTTTTGAGACAGGGTCTGACTCAGTTACACAGGCAGCCTCTGCCTCAAACTTGGAATCCTCCTGCCTCCACCTCTGGAGTTGCTGGGATTACAGGCATGAACCACCATACCCACCTTGAAACTAGTTAAATCTTAAAATAGGATATCAGTTTATTCCAGTGTTGTTGTTAGTATTTAACTTATTCTAGAATTGTTAGCCAATAGGACATCCATCCCTCCCTCTCTCTCTCTCTCTCTCTCTCTCTCTCTCTCTCTCTCTCTTTCTGTCTCTTCCTCTCTCTCACACGTGCTCGCACACACATAAGTATTTGTATAAGTTAAATGGGTGTATGTGTTACGTACAAATGGTATGGTTATCTACCTAGAAAACCCATGAGAACTGACTAAAAATCTAGTAGAGATCTACACCACAAGCTAGATGCAAAATAAATATATAAACATTTTCTTATGTTAATGACATTAAGATAACATAAATGGGAAAATATGTCCTACTCACAGTAATAATAAAAACTAGAAAACACTGAAAAACTTGATTAGATGATGGCAACATCTCAGTAAAGAAGGACATAAATTAAGGCTTAAATAACCAAAAGATGCCATGTTCCTAAGTGAGAATCTTTTCCCAAATTACTCCTGGATTTCCTAATCATAACTTTTTTTGGTAGTTTGCACATGGTTGACTAATGATTACTACAGTTCATCAACATGAAAATATATGCAAGAATTGCCAAGATATTTTGGAGATCTAGAGTAGAATAACTAAAATAGCCCTAACAGTTTTATTTTAAAAGAAAATATGTCAATATTGCCAGGTATGGTGATATTGCCAGGTATGATGATCTACACATGCCTTAATTCAAGGAGACAGAGGCAGGCCAACCTGCATAGCAAGACTCTGTGTCAAAAAAACTATTTCCATATTGATTACATATTGTACATAACAGTAACATTTAGAAAGAAAAAAATACAGTATATTTAAGAATTTAATAAAATAAACAATATTTTAAATCAGTGAGAGCAGAATTATAATTCTATAATTGCAGAAGATTTGGAAAGGCGATGGTAGTTATTTGTGTGGAAAGGAAGCAGTAATCAGTACCCTATACTTAAGTATAAGTATTTTGTATTGAAGAATATCCTTCTACAGTGATTTGGTTTTATTTTGTTTGGAGTTCTTTTATTGTTCTGTCTTAGATTTTTGTTTTCTTTTAAACAGGATCTCGCTATGTATGTAGCCCAGACTGGCCTTGAACTTGTGATCTTCCTGCCTTAGCCTCCCAACTGCTGGGATTACAGATGTGCCCCACCACACTTAACACTTTCATTTTGCTTTTGCTTATATTTTTTACAGTACTGGAGATAGAACCCAGGGCCCTTATGTATACTAGGCAAGCTCTCCACCACTGAGCTATATCCCCAGCACTTTGTGTCCTCTCTCTCCCTCTCTCTCTCTCTCTCTCTCTCTCTCTCTCTCTCTCTCTCTCTCTCTCCTTTCTAAGTTCCTTCCTTCCTTTTTTGTTTGTTTGGTTAGTTGGTTTTGTTTTCTTTTCGGTTTGGGGTTTTTTTAGATAGTCTCATTAAGTTGCCCTGGCTGGACTTGAACTCATTCTGTAACCCAAACCAGGCTTGTCCTTGTGTTCCTCATGTCTTAGTCAGCCAAGCAGTTGGGCTGGCTAGGCTGTTCTTTTTTAGTTAAAATGTAAATTATGGCTCAGGGTGTAGCTGAATGATAGAGTACTTACCCAGTATGCATGAAGCTTTGTTGAATCCTCATCAGCACATACATACATACATAAATAAAGTGTAAATTAAAAATTAAGCCTGAAGCTGGGCCATCCGCATGCCTGTAATCCCAGAACTAGGGAGGCTGAGAAAGGAGGATCTCAAGTTTGAGGCTGGCCTGTGCTATATAGTCAAGGCCAGCCTCAACTACATGGTAAGACCTTGTCCAATAGCAGAAGAAAAAAATAATTTTAAACCTGGATATGCAAGGAAAGTACTTTGGTATTTTTATAGTCTTGGGGCAGAATGGCAAAAATACTGCTAATTGTCCTAGGTAGAAAATAAAGGAAATGATGGATCATTTGACAGGAAGAAAATAGAGGAAATGATAGATACATTTCACTAAATAAAAACATTGTATAGCAAAGACAGTAAAAGCAGGCAGCAAATTGAGAAAATATATTTGTAACTGTTTTGTGGTACTAGGGGTTGAAGCCAGGGCCTGCGCCTGTGTGCTTTGCAAGTGCTGAACCCCTCAGCTGCTCCCCCAGCCCTTTTTTACTTTTTGAGACAGGGTCTTGCTAAGTTACACAGATTGCCTCTTGTCTTGAACTAGTGATCCTCCTGCCTCTGCCTCCCAAGCCCCTGGGATTACAGGCATGCTGCTCCTGGCTTTGTAACATTTTTGATAAAAGATTGCATTCATTATTTAGAGATCCCTTAAAATCAAGAAAAAGATGAATTGCAGGGATAGAATTCAGGCTGAAGGACATGAGCAGGCAGTTCACACAAGAATGAATACAATTAGTAAGCGTATGTGAAAATTTTTGTGTATCCATTTATCCTAAAAAAAAGTCATGAAATGAGTGCTTGTAGAAATATGTAAGAGCAACATTTATGGTTGTCAATATATTTATAGTTGCAGAATAAGGAAAAGTACGCTTGGTTAAATTTTGATAATATTAATGCCATGTAGTCATTTTTAAAGTGAATTATAAACCAAGTGTGGTGGCACACACCTGAAATCCTAGCACTTAGGAGCTCAGCCAGGAATATTGTGAGTTCAAAACTGGCCTGCACTGCCAGGGTTACTGTAGTAAGACCCTATCTCAAAATAAACCCAAAATTTTTAAAAAGTAAATTACAGATTTTTATTAATTTTCAAAGAAAGATTTTTTATCATATTTCTGAGGGAAAATAATTACTGAACATTATGGATAAGACCAAGAGTCAATGAGGCCACATCATTGGCTTCATTGAGTTCTGTCTTACAAGTCTAGATAAAAGTATACCAAATATGAGCAGTGCATTTTTTGTGGGTATAATTTTCAAATTATGTATATATTTAAACATATTAATGTTTATATAATCTCAATTATAAGAGGTATTTTTAAAAAAACATTACAGATAGGTTTGGCCACAGAAAATTGGGCAACTATTGTATGCAAAAATAAAATGAATGAGGAAAAAGAAGTAGACAAAGACTGCTGGCCCATAAACATGGTAATGGCAAATGTTAAGTCTGTTTGGTTGAATAGAGTATCATGATTAAGTCCTCAGTAAATCTATGTGAAATGGATGCCATGCACGTTGATTTGCTGGTGGCAGTTTCTACCCATTTTTCTAACTTTTCTGCAGTGAACTTCGTTACTTATTTAATTGACTTTATAGTTACAGTGTTGGACCTAGCAATACAAAGGTCTTTTAAAAGATTTGGTATTAACTGAATACAATGGCACAAGTCTGTAAACCCAGTGACTTAGGAGATTGAGGCTGGAAGATCACAAGTTTGAGGCCAGAGACAGCCTGCATAACTTAGACCCTGTCTCAAAATAAAAAGTTAAAAATGGGCTGGGAGTGTGGCTTTTGAAGTGGTAATGTTTTTTAAAAAATACCTCTTATAATTGAGATTATATAAACATTAACATGTTTAAATATATACATAATTTGAAAATTATACCCACAAGTATAGAGTGCTAGAGCAGTTGGAAAAAACATGCATGAGGCCCTAGATTCTACCCGGCCCATTACTGAGGAAAAAAAGATTTAAGTCTTTTGAAGTATTCAGAAGTTAGTCTATGTATAAACCTTGACTTACATGAATTACATGTTTTCTTGGTTTTTATACCAAGACCCTTAAAAGAGGAAGAAAACTTAGTATCTAGAACACAAGGAAAATATGAATATAATTCCAGTCTAGGAAAATAAAAAACTCTTGAGATATCAGTAAGGCAAATAAGCATCTCCAGTATTTTTGCATTTATTCTTCCTTCTCCATTTGAACATTATCTTAATTAGTGTCTCATACCTCTTTGTATTAACTACTCCATTAACTTCAAATAATTCTCATTTACCACTTTCATCCTGACCATTAGTACCAGATGAATCTTCCTGAAGCATAACTTTGATCATGACCTGCAAGCCAAAACCTTTAAGTCCTGGAATAAATGTCACTCCTTCTACCGAGCTTTGGGAATATAATTTAGTGATGAAGAATGTAGACTGGTTACCAGGCACAGTTGTGCACATCTCTAATCCTAGCAGCTGGGGAGGCTGAGGCAAGACAATTCCAAGTTTGAGGCTAGAGGCAGCCTGCGCAACTTACGAAGACCCTGTCTCAAAATAGAAAGTGAAAAATGGACTGAGGGTATGGCTCAGTGGTGGACAGCTTGCAAAAGCATACATGAGACCCTGGGTTCAATTCCCCATTACTGAAAGAAGAAAAAAAAGTACACCAGAGCTAGATTTGCTAGTGGTCTTCTCTCTACACATCAAAGTCCTCATCTTTAACATGGGGACAAGTAATTTTACATAAAGCACACAGTGCAGTTCCTGGTATATGATAATCACTTTTAAGAGGGTTTTAACATGTTTTGTGTGTTTTTTTTTAGAAATACATAAACTCATAGAAAACAGAATATATGATGACTGTTTCTCTCCACTTACCTAGTTCAGTAGTTTCCATATACTAGATAATAAATAAATGGCCTTTTAATTCTAAAGGAGTAAAAATATATTTGTGAGATAGGTGATTTGGTCTGAAGGATCACTAAAATACATAGTATGGTACCTTGCTTTTTTATGTGGAACTAAGAAATATGTGGGCTGGGATTTAGCTCAGTTGGTAGAGCGCTGCACTGCAGTCTCTGAAGTCTCGAGTTCAATTCCCAGCACCACAAAAATGGGAGAAGGACCTGGCAATCCACTCCCAAGGCAATCCCGAAACAGCCATTGAAAACCCTATGAGGGTCGCTATGAGTCGGATACCGACTCACGGCACCTAACAACAAGAAATATGTTGGGGCTGGGATTTAGCTCAGTTGGTAAAACACTGCTCTGCAGTCTCTGAGGTCCTAGGTTCGATCCCCAGCACAATAAAAATGGGAGAAAGGCATGCACTCCATTCACAAGGCAATCCTGAAACAATCAGCCATTGAAAACCCCATGAGGGTTGCTATGAGTCGGACATGACTGGACAGCACCTAACAACAACCTTTTTAGGTGCCATTCAGCCGGTATCCGACTTACAGCAACCCTATGTACAACAGGCGAAACAGTATTGTTAGTGCTTTTCTACTATTCATAGGATTTTCAATGGCAGATTGATTTTTGGAAGTGGGTTGCCAGGTCCTTCTCCCAAGCCTACAGTGTGTGGTGTTCCCAGGCCATCTCCCATCCCCAAGTACTAACCAGGTCCGACCCTGCTTAGCTTCTGAGATCAGATGGAATCAGATGCCACAGTGCTACGGCTACAGGCTAAGAAGTATAGAAAGTACAATTAGTCTACTCAGAAAAAGAATCTAATCAAGAAAAGAGTGAGTCCATGTTTTTTTAGTAGTTGACAGAAGTTTTTATAGAAACCATTTCACGCTTCCAGCATTCTTTTGTGTGTGTGTGATACTGGGGGTTGAACTCAGGGCCTCAGGGCCTCGTGCTTGCATATTTGTAAGTGCTGTACCACTGAGCTGCACCCTTGGTGCACCCCCCCTTTTTGTTTTCATTTTTGTTTACTTTTTTGAGACAGAATCTTGCTAAATTACACGGACTACCTCTAGTCTCGAACTTAGGATCCTCCCGCTTCCACCTCCCGAGTCACTGGGAATACAGGCATGCTCTACCTCACCTGGCACTTCCAGCATTCTTAATTGTAGGGCTTAAACATGGATCATGGAATCATACGTAACTCTTCCCTGTTCAAACAGAATGTGACAGAAAGAGCTACTGAAAAGGGACACAAATAAGAAAATGAAGGGAATATGGATTTGGCATTCCAGTAGCTTTAGTTGGTGATATGTAAGTTAAGTAGAGGATAGTTTTAACAAAGTAAATAGGTTTAAGATTTTTTTCAAAACTCAGTCTCTTTGGAAGAGAATAAATCAGCTCTGGATATCAGTCATTAGAATCGTCAGAATCCTTTGGAGTTTCTCTGGGATGTAGAGGGATTTGAAAATTAGTGTAAGTTACTAAGACTTAAGTGTAGTAATTAAGGGTTTCTTTGGTCTTTGGTTTGTTTGAAAGAGAGAATTTAAAGTGATGGGGCAAAAGAGGAGTTAGGAGACATTGTAGGTTTTACATTAATGGCTTTCCTACAGCGTCTCCTATTAAGTTGGGTTCAACTCTCATCCAAGCTTTGTATTTCACAGACTTATTGAGCCCATTAAAAAAATGGAAGTCTCGCTATCTGATGGAGCAGAATGTCACCAAGCTACTTCGGCCTCTTTCTCCAGTCACGCCACCCCCTCCCAGCTCAGGCTCAAAGAGCCCCCAGCTGACCACACCTGCCCAGACTCACCCAGGAGAAGAGGAGTGTCGAAATGGATACAGCCTCATGTTTTCACCAATCACATCCCTTACTACTGCTAGTCGCTGCAACACTCCTCTGCAGTTTGAGGTGATTTGGGTTTGCTTGTTGGGAATGCTGGATATGAAGATCATCAGTTGTACCTCCTCATTTCAAATATAGTATCATTTCAAATGTTTCTTTACTATCTTCCTCCCCCATCTCACCAAGAGAATGGGAAACCTCAGGGTCAGTGTGGCCTATTACCTGGCAGCCTCTCATCTTGGCACCCCCACACTTCCAGTAGGAGCAGTGCTACCACAGATCCCATTCATCTGTCTTTGGCATACAGTCCCTCAGTCTCCTCCTTAACTTTAGATAGTAAGCATGGTGGATC
The DNA here is from genome assembly GCA_007922755.1 of Pedetes capensis. Classification (NCBI taxonomy): domain Eukaryota; kingdom Metazoa; phylum Chordata; class Mammalia; order Rodentia; family Pedetidae; genus Pedetes; species Pedetes capensis. The sequence continues at coordinate 45,155 of VMDO01014641.1, read as the reverse complement.
TCTGTTTATACCTTGGTCAAAAGAGGCTTCTGGGTGCCTGTAGTACCCATTAGGAACACTAGCATGAGAGTTCAGATTATACTGATGGCTTGTGTCTTTATGTCTAGGCCTTTAAAAGTGAAGTGTCTTTTTCAAGTTGTTTGATATTTTCATTGTGGCCTCAGAGAACAGATTTAGAAAGCATTGGATTATGGCTTACAGAAAAATTTTTTGGTTTACTTTTGGAGGATCCACTCCAGGTTACTTTCCTTCCTTATTAAAGTGTGTTAGGAATGAGAAGTCGATAAGAGGCTAGCAACATGCATTTGTAAGAGACAAATGTACTACATTCACTCTTTGAATTAACTTAGAAGTATATGCCTCAGCCAGATGTGGTGGCACACATATATATCCCAGCACTTGGGAAGTTTAAGCAGGAAGATCACAAGTTTGAGGCCATCATGGGAAGAAGAAAAGAAAACAGTCTAGCTTGATGAGGATGTTGCTCAGTTGTAGGGCACTGGCCTAGTGTGTTCAAGGCCCTGACTTCTGTCCTCAGCACTGCAGGAGAGTGGGAGAAAAAGGGAGGGAGAAAGAAAGGGCAAAAGAGAGGAGGGGGAAGGAAAGAAAGAAATGTATGCTTTAGCTGTTTAAAATAATTCTGGGTTTGGTGCTGTGGTGCATGTTTGGAATCCCAGCACTTGGAAGGCCAAGGCAGGAGGTTCACAAGTTTAAGACAAGCCTGTCAACGTAAGTTGCAGGCAAGCCTGAGGTATATAGTAAGACCCTATTTCATAAAACAAAGTGAAGGTAAGCAGCATGGTACATGCCTCTTATTCCAGTGACTTGGGAAGCTGAGGCAGGAGGATTGTGAGTTTGAGACCAGGAGTACCCTGTGTAATTTAGTGAGACCCTGTCCCAAAATTTAAAAATTTTTGAAAAAGGACTAACACTGTAGCTTGGTGTTGAAGCCCACTGGGTTCACTTCCTAAGTACGGACAAAAAAACCAACCAACCAACCAACCAACAGAAAAAGCCAAAATAATTCCCAGTCTCCTTAGTATTCATGTTTGGGTGACAGATTGAATAGAATCCATGTAATATTAAAAAACTCATCTATTGCAAATTTGTGTGACTTGTAATTTAATTAAATGGACACTATTTCTTCTCAGATCACTAAAAGCACTTAGTTCTGCCCCTAGCTTGCATTTCTCCACTTGTGGTCTTAATAAAGCCAAATGTTTTGCCAGGGATGGTGGTTCATGCCTGTAATCCCAGCTACTTGGGAGGCTGAGGCAGGAGGATCACAGTTTTGAACCGAGAGTTATCCTGTACAACTTAGCAAGACTTTGTCTCAAAATTTAAAAATTTACAAGAAGGAGCTAGAAGTGGAGTGCAGTGGTAGGGAGTTTCCCTAGCATGTGCGAGGATCTGGGTTCAAGCCCCAACACTGGGGAAATGGGCAGGGGGAAGTCTGAATTAGCTACTTTAATAATATCTGGCTGCCTGCAGCCGTAGCATGGTGGCCTCTGATCCCGTCAGATCTCAGAAGGCTAAGCAGGATTGGGCCTGGTTAGTACTTGGGTGGGGGACCTCCTGGGAACACCTGATGCTGTAGCCCACTCCCATAAATCAATTTGTCATTGAAAACCCTATGAATAGCAGAGAAGCACTGACAATAATGTTTCGCCTGTTGTACGTACAGTCACTGCGAGTTGGGTGCTGACTCAACGGCACCTAACAACAACATCTGGCTAAAAAATGCCACAAAGAATGTGATAGAGAGTAACTTCCTTAGAAAAATCAGATTTAACACCCAGATAGAGGTTTCCTCCAAAAGTAAGTTAATATGGTCAGAGTTATGTACAGAACATACCGCTCTGCTTTCAGTGTTTCTAGCTCCTTTCTGGATTAGTCATTACAAAAATCTAGGAATTTTTTTTTTTGTTTGTGTGTGTGTGTGTGTACAGTAGTGGGGAGCACTACTGAACCTGCCTCCATTTTTTTTTTTTTTCCTTTCTTTCTTTTCTTTTTTAATACAGGTCTCATTAAGTTGCACAGGCCTCCTCTGACCTCAAACTTGGGATCCTCCTGCCACTGCCTCCCAAGTTGCTGGCATTATAGGTGTGTGCCATCACACCTGACTAATTAACACTTTCTTTACTCTACTTTGTCTACTTGGAATTGACTTTTCAGTTAGCAATTAAGAGATTTATAGTAAGATAAGAGAATTTTCTCAGGAGGGCAATAAATTATAAGACTATAGTTGCATACTTTATCAAGGCAAATTTCATTATTAATGTGAAATTACAGAAATTAGAAAGTAAATCTTCTTCCATAACAATGAAGTTTGGCATTCAGCGCACTCTATCTCTTATAGGTTCCCCCATCCCTAGTGATGGAGTCAGGGGAGGTGTTGAACCCAAGGCCTTCCTCATACTTTGCAAGTGCTCCATAAATGAGCTACATCCCCAGCCCCCATTTTTAAACTTTTTATCTTGAAACAGGATCTCAGTAAGTTATGTAGGCTGCCTCTGGTCTTGAACTTAAGATCCTCCTGCCTCATCCTCCTGAGTTGGGGTTACAGGCATGTGCCAACACGCCCAGCTTCCTTGTAACATTTTGAATGATTATGAAACACTGTGCAAATGCAAGGTAGTTTATTTATTTATTTAAAAAAAAAAACTTTTAATGAAACATAGGTCTCCTTTTGCTGATGTGGCATAGCTCGAAAGGAGAAGATACATAGTGGCTGCACCAATGACTCAGACATAAAAAGATGATGTGCATGGCACAGTGTCGGGTAGTGTTTTGTTCTGTTGTACATGGGTTGTCATGAGTCAGATATGACTCGAAGGCACTTAATAGCAAAAAAAAAAGTCCAAGTTAGAATACTAGGCGGACAAGAAAATATTATATTAAATAGCAGAAATTCCAATGTATGAGTCCACTTTTGTAAACTTGTGACTTACTTAAGGAAATTTAGCCTTTCACATCATTAAAAAAAACTCTACCACCTTGAATGACCTTTAGCACCATTCTAATAGCCACATGCTTTCCCGTAGTCTAGTACAGAGAGAGGTAGCAAGCCTTTTTCCATCAGAAACTGTCATACAGAGAAATGTCAAAAAAGTGTACCACGCTGGGGATGTAGCACAGTGGAAGAGTGCTTGCCTAGCATGCAGAAGGCCCTGAGTTCAATCTCCAGCACTGCTCCAAAAAACAAAAAAAACAAAAAAAAAAACTTAGTTCAAGGCAGAATGTTTTTTAAAGGGGAGAAATTATTTAGGAGAAAGGTGTGGGACCTTCAGGTCTGAGGGAAGGAGAGACACAGTGGTACAGACCAAGATCTTTAAGAGGGAAGAGCATCTAGTAAGAGTGAAAGCAACATTTGGAGGTCAAGCTCAGGTAGTCTCTCTTTTCTACCAGAATAACCCTTTCTCTTCCTACTCTCAGATCTGTACTCCACTCTCTCACACACGAACAAATGTACACACTTACACCAGGCACCCTCCTGCTGAATAGTACTCACAACCAAAACCCTCCTCTACTGGAGCAACCTCATTAATCCTATCACAGCATAGTTCTGCCACCAAGGCCACAGATATCCAGAGTGAACACATTGGGAATCCTCCCCTTACCTCATCTCTTGCACCAAGTCCTTGTCACAGCTGCCAATGTCACTTCTCACTTGTTGTCATTTACATTTACCTATCAAGAGCTCACTGTGCTATCCCTATTTGTTAGGGATGTGCTGCCTCAAGGGAAAATCCTACCCGGTATAGAACACAAGGACTCCAGGTATACATATACATGCTTTTTTTGCTGTGGATGTTCACTAAGAGAACGTTAGTAGAAATGCAGAGGTCCAATTAAATTGTACCAAGAGCCACATTGAGCCTGTGAGCTAGATATTCATCCTTCACCCTTTCTGTGATTGTCTTTCAAAGGGGCACTGGCCATTTTCCTCACCTTACCAGTCTCCAGCATGCTGAGATATTCTTTGGGTCACTTTGGTGGGCCTATGGCATGTAAGAGTGAAGAAGTGTGACTATCAGAAGGGGTGTGAGGTGAAGGAACGGTTCCTTTAAGGAGGAATAAGGGGTAGAGGTCCCCTCAATAACAAATACTGTAGGTTACCAAACTTTCATCTAAAATATAAAGAAATATTAACTATAAAACTTCACCTCTTTGCTGATTTGTGCTTGAGATACTTATAGCATGAAGCATTCTAACCAATTTATCTTTAAATGCTTTCAAAGATACCAGGAAGCATTTTGACAAGTCATTCTGTCCATTAAAATGAGTTCTACAGTTAAACATTTTCCCTGTGCATTCTTACCCAACACCCCCCCCCCAAAAGTTGTGGCTAACATCTGTGCTTGCTTTTATTTTTTGTTTTGTTTTGCTTCTTGACTTGGAGTAGATGAATAACAAGATGCTTTTCCCTCCTCTAGAACATATCCTCCCCTGAGAGTTCCCCTGCGCATAGGCCCGAGTCCCTGTCACCCGAGGTAGTTATCACACCATGTCAATCACACTTGGAGGCTGAGAGTGAGTGTGCATGAGTGTGCTCCTGAATGTGTGGGGAGGGCTAAGGGTCTGTATGAATGGGGTGATGGGCTGGAGGGCGGCCAATCAGTCATAGCAAGTTGAATGAATCTTCTTGTGTAACTGACTACACAGGCCTGTGGATGCAGATGGAGGAAAATGAAGTAGTTGTGTATATGCTGTGGGGTTGGTTTTTGTTGTTTGTTGGGGTGGGGTGGCTGAAGTGTTCTATTAAAGAATAGAATCTAGAAGTCAAGCTTGAAAGATGTTGAATATGTGATAGTTGCCTTTTTTAAAAAAGTCTAAAAAGATCTTTTTGTTAACAAATAAAGTTGATTTCAGTAATTGGTAGGAGTGGTCCCTTTTTTTTCTTTTTTTTCTTTTTTTTTTAATTCAGTATATTGGGCAGCTCACCTTGGAAGGATTGGGCATTGATTCATCCCTTGTTCCAGGGTTTATCTGACAGCTCTGTATAATCAGATGTTTGGGCTTTGGTTGATAGATGGAGCAGCTTCTTCAGAAAAGGGAAGTCATTCTGGCATTTTATCTATAGCTTCTTACTGGGTATAAAGTACAAGGAAATTAAGTCATTCCATGGCTTCTGTGTAACAGGCCTCCCTCTGTGCTGGAGTCATTGGCATATATTCGTTGTACAAGCGAGATCTCTTAGGATTTATAAATGTGCTTTTTGCAGAAACCCTGCTGCTGTAGAGATGCTAAATTCAGATTGTAGTGCTGTAGTTTGTATTATAAGAATTAGACAAAAGTTATAATTAGCCTTATGAATCTACGTGAACTTTTTTCCTCTCAAAGAGGAAGTTGTAGTCTCATAACCTTTCAGAAATTAACTGAACTTTAATCCTACCCAATTCAGATAAACAAAAGTTAGGAATAAATTCCATGAGAGTCATCAAAATTCTGAATCAATAGAATTTTATAGATAACTGTAAGACTGAAAAAGGTTTGTATCCCATAGTTTACTAGGTGTTTTGAGTCTGCCTTATTAGAAAATATAGCTCACTCTCTGAGGTTCTCAGTTGTTAAAGATTCTAAGCATAATTTGGAGACCGACATGGTGTGGTATTTGGGTTTCTGGTACCATTCTTTGTAGATAGTTAAGCTGCAGTTGACATAGTGGTGGAAAATCTTGGTGTTAGAAGATGATAACCAAATAGTAGGTGGAGTTATTTGTGGTGCATCTCAGTGTTTTGCTAGTGGTCTTGTGTTATGTTGGCATACATTAGAAGATCAAGAAGAGTTAAGCGGCTAGAAAGTTGTATAAGAAACACACCTACTTTTAACAGCTAAAGTGAATGAAGAACTGGTTGGTTGGTGTCTTTAATTCCATTCTCCTTTACTGAACCAGTAATTTAAGTATTTACCTTTTCATCTCCCTTCTACTTTTCTCCACCTCTGTCTCTCCTCTCATCTTCCATCATTATTAATTTTGAAAAGAATAACACCAGAAGCCAGTTATCTAAGACCCCTCTGTAGTGTGCATGGGGCTCAGGTAAATCCCTTATTATACCACTGGTCCCTTATTGTAGTGCGAGGTGACTCATCAAACCTGGTGAAAGGCTAAGTAGGCAAAATAAGTCACATTTGGCTAATTACCTAATTCTGACTTTCCCAGTACTCTTATCAAGAAAGAGTTTAAAGCATTTTGGGAAAGGCTGAGATTCTTTAATAATCTATCCTCTGTATCACTCATACTACATGGAACTTTTACAGATGTTAATGGCTTTCTCTCCTCTTCCATCCCTCTTATCTCTCTTTGTTCACCTGTGCCCCTTTCACTTTCCTTTCTGCCCTTTGACTTATTCCTTTCTCCCCCACCCTATGTCTCCATTGGTTTTTATTCTTTCAGCTTTGTCACCGAAAAGATCTGGATTTGACAAAAGTAGGATACCTTGACTCCAACACTAACAGCTGTACTGACAGACCTTCCCTGCTCAACTCAGGTCATTCTGACCTGGCTCCTCATCCCTCCATCGGGCCCACCTCAGAGTCTGGTTTCCCAAGCAGAAGTGGAGATGGACCTCAGACTCTCCTGAGAAACTCGGACCAGGCATTTCGGACAGAGTTCAACTTGATGTATGCCTACTCCCCTTTGAATGCTATGCCTCGAGCAGATGGATTATATAGAGGATCTCCCCTAGTTGGGGATAGGAAACCTTTACATTTGGACGGGGGATATTGTTCCCCTGCAGAAGGGTTTCCCAGCAGATATGAACATGGCTTTATGAAAGACCTCTCTCGTGGATCTACATCACCTGGTGGTGAACGGGCCTGTGAAGGAGTCCCATCTGTCCCCCAGAACCCCCCACAGAGGAAAAAGGTAAGTGCTCATGTTATATTGTTGTCAAGTGCTGTAGAGTTGGATCTGACTCACAGCAACCCTTATAGAGTTTTCAATGGCTTAGTGTTTTGGGATTGCCTCAGGAGTGGATTGCCATGTCCTTATCCCATTTTTGCAACTCAAGACTTCAGAGACTACAGAGCGGTGCTTTACCAACTGAGCTAAATCCCAACCCCCTCATGTTATATAGGCCCCATTAAAGAACATTAACCAAATAATTCAGTAGATGTTTTCCAATATCTAGCTCTGTGCTCAGCACTGTTCTCAGACAACTAAATCTCTGCTATGTCCAATGAGAATCTGCTGTTTTAATGTAATTTGACAAATGTTGTAAATATCTACCAGGGCTGGAGTCACATAGCTCTTGCCTAGCACCCATAGGCCTTGGTTTCGATCACCAGCACTGCAAAGAGAAATAAAATGAAATAAATATCTAACCAGGCATGGTGGCACATGCCTGTAATTCTAACATTGGGACCACTGAGGCAGGAGAATCGTAAGTCCAAGGCTAGCCTGGGCTACATACATAGCAAGACTCTGTCTCAAAAAAAAAAAAAGTTTTTAAAAATCCAGCAAATTTAAATACTTATATGCCTTATGCTTTCTAGGCAATTGATAGGCCAGAGTAGTGAAAAGGAACAATAATCACTTATATTATTTGGCACTTTCCAAGTTTTAAACACTGTGTTAAACTCATCATGCTTTTTGTCAGCCAGGTGTGGTGGTACACACATATAATCTCAGCACTTGGGAGACAGAGGCAGGATTGCAAGTTCCAGGCTAGCCTGGGCTATATAATGAGACGTTGTCTCAAAAAACAAACAAACCTAGAAGGTAGGGAATTACATTTTACAGAGCATGTAAATCTGTGACAATGCTGGGCAGGCAGTAGGGATACAATGTGGTACAGTTTAATGTGGCTGTGGTTCCACGTGAAAGGTAGGGAGAGCCAGGAAGAAAGTACAGAGATGGGCAGGACCAGACTCTAGAGAGCTTGCGAATGGATTGAGATTATAAATAATGCTTTTTGTATCATTGTCCCTCAACTAGATATGTTTGGAAATGCATTGGAGTATTTTGTGTTGTCACAGTGACTTGCATTTATTGTACAGGGCTAACAATACTGAATGTCCTAAGTGTGGCATTGTCATGTAATGACAAAATATTTCCTCATTGAAATGTATTCTAGTGGCTTTTTGTGTTTCCATTACAATGATGTACATTATCAATTTATTTTTAACTTTTTCCAAAATTATGTGCAGAAATATACATAAAACATTACTTTTCGTTGGTCCTGGTGGTGCACGCCTTTAATCCCTGCACTGAGGCACGAGGATCATCGCAAGTTCAAGGCCAGCCTTGTCTACATAATGAGTTCCAGGCCAACCTAGGCTACACAGAAAGACCCAGTCTCAAAAAAAATTACCTTTCATATTTTTGTGATACTTTACTCTTGTACAGGAAAGTGAGAACCCTTAGAGGATAGAAGGAGGAAAAACTGGCACATAATTTGAAATAAGACAGTAACATGTTTCAGAGACTTTCATCAACAGTATTAACTATACAAACAAAAAGTGAAAACAATCTTTGACTTTTCTGGTTTTATTTATTATATGGGCAAGTGATTGAAATCATGATTTTTTGGAAACATTTCTAAAATCTGTTGGGTATCTGTAATATGCCGAGATTTTGTGCTGAATCTTAAAAAGCCAAGTAAACTTGTTCTTTACCCTCATTCAACATTACAGTCTACTCAGGGAACATGCAAGATACTATATTAATTTCTACAGACAGGAGAAGGTATACTGAGCTGGGCAGAGGAAAGGGGTCTGTTGAGTAAGGATCAGGTAGGGGTTGTAGAGATTGGGGAGAATTTCTAAGTTAATATATATGTTTACTTGAGCTAACTTGCTAAAGTGCAAACTGGAAATAATTTTTCCTCCTTTTACACTAGCTTCTATATGTGTAAGACAGCTAAATACCTATGTGTGTCTTTTAAAACATGGATCAGGTTTAAGAACTCTGAAGCATTGGCCTTTTCTCTGGTAGTGTTTTGTTTTGTTTTACTTTTAAACACTTATCTCTGGGGACTCCAAGGTGCTAAAGAAGAGTCAGCAAAATCACCTTGGAGACTTTTCAAACCACACAGTCTGTTTCTTTTCTCTCTTTTTTGTGTGATCCTGTTGTTGCAAATAACTATGATAGCACACTTCTGTGACTACATAATGATAATCTCACAGGTTTTTGTTTTGTTTTTTGTAGTACTTAAAGGTTGAACCCAGGGCCTGGAACAAACTTTGCAAGTGTTCTACTACTGGGCTGCAACCTCAGCCGATTTTTTATTTTGTTTTAAATCAGGGTCTCACTAAGTTATACAGGCTGCCTCTGGCCTCAAACTCAAGATCCTCCTGCCTCTGCCTCCCGAGACGCTAGGATTACAGATGTGTACCACCATGCCCCGTTGTCTCATAGTTTTTTCTAATGGAAAGATAGAGGTTACCTCCTACTTAGTGGGAATCATTCTTCAAAAATCTCATCTCCTAAACCAGGCCCCATGGCACATAGCTGTAATCCCAGCAACCTGGGAGCCTGAGCCAGGAAGCTTGTAGGTTCAAAACCAGAGACAGCCCGTGCAACTCATTGGGACCCAAGCTCAAAATAAAAATCAAAAAGTGCCTAGAAGTGCAGTTCAGTAGTAGAGCACGTGCCTCAGATGTGCAAGACCCTGGACTCAGCGCTCCTAGTAAGGGAAAAAAATACTGTCATCTAGAATATTCACTTGCCTTTTCCAATTTCCAACTGACTTAAGTCTGTAACTATTCTCTGATCTCTGTCATACCTGAAAAAATTGTCATGGTTAATGCCTGTTTTGTTTGCATGGTTTTTGTAGTGGTTTGGTAGGATTCCATCTGCTCTTCTTTGCCCATAGCTAATGATACCCTAATGATACCCACTTAGAGTATTTTCTTTTTTCATTTTTAGGTATCCCTCTTGGAATACCGCAAACGGAAACAAGAAGCCAAGGAGAATTCTGGTGGGGGAGGTGACTCTTCACAGAGCAAAAGCAAGTCTGCAGGAGCTGGGCAGGGCAACAGTAACTCTGTTTCTGACACTGGTGCCCATGGTGTACAGGGATCTTCATCCCGAACGCCATCATCTCCCCACAAAAAATTCTCCCCATCTCATTCCTCTATGTCACATTTGGAGGCAGCAAGCCCGTCTGATTCCAGAGGCACTTCATCTCACTGCAGACCTCAAGAGAATATCAGCAGTAGGTGGTAAGTTTATATTTGATACTTTTTTTTTCTTTGTTATACTTGGGAGCTGAACCCAAGTGCTTGTGTATACCTTGCAAAGTGCTCTTACTACTGCTGGGCTGTATCTCCACACTTTTTGTTTTGTTTTGTTTTCTTTTTTTTTTTTTTTTTAATCAGAGTCTTGTTAAGTTATACAGTTTGCCTCTGGCCTCAAACCTGCGATCTTCCTGCCTTTGTCTCCTGAGTCACTGAGGACTACAGGTTTGCACTACCATGCCCATCTATATTTGATATTTTATAGTTCAATTCAGGAGAAAAGTGTACATCTAAGACCATTCCCAGTTTTCCTTAAAATATATGGGAACACTCCCTGAGAAACAGCCATAGTGCTTTCTGTCCTGCTTATCTGCCTTAATAATATCAGTCACATCCTGCAACCGTGCAGAAGCAAAGAATTACCAGCAAACCTGCAGAGCAGCGCTTTAGATGGCATACATTTATTGATGCCATGAGCTATATTTTTTGGTGGGGACTATCATTTCCTCTACTTTTTGCTCAGTTTACATGAAGGGTAAGTCAGGAGTCCAGCAAAGTTCCATTTGAACTAACAACAAATGTCTATTGCATGTAGCTGGCGTCTGCAGAGCAGTAGGCATTCTGAAAGGACATGTCTAGTTTAGGAAAAACCACAAATAATACAAAATACTAGTGACAAGTTATGAGTATCAGATGAGTGAAATAGAGAATGAAACACTGGAGTGTAGAGATCTTGAACAGAAGAAATCAGTCTGAGAAAGAAGAGACATGGTTGAAATTATATTCATTAATCTATAAAACCTTTATTAAACTATTTCTGATGTGTCAGGCACAAGACTTTACAGAGGAGAAAACTTAGCATTTTAAATTAGAGATTAAAAGAAGTTAACATCTTTAATCTACTTTTTTCTAGTTTCTTTGTTTTTATTGATTTCCTTTCTGCTTTTGGTTTTGTTTTGTTTTCAGGGGGGTTGGGATTTTTTTGCTTGTTTGTTTGTTTTGTTTTGTTTTGTGACAAGGTCTCACTATGTAGCCCAACCTGGTCTGGAACTCAAGATCCTCCTTGTGTCAACCCTGTAATTGCTGAGTCAGGAGAACTGTGAGTTCTAGGCAAGCCTGGGCTACATAATGAGACCTTGTCTTACAAAGAAAAAAATAAAAACTTCTCGAAGTGTTTTCAGCCAGGCATGATGGTATATACCTATAATCTCTGTACTCAGGATGCTAAGGGAGGAGGATTCCAAGTTCAAAGCTAGTCTGATTGCATAGGGAGGTCCTGTCTCCCACAGATGTTTTTTCTTTTGCATATGGCATAGTTTAAGACAGAGGGGAGGCCTTGCTTTTAGTAGGTCCTGAAGAAAATAATGTTTGAGGGTATTTTAAGCAAATACACAACATTTGTCAGGGCTTTATTTGTTTCAAATTCTTGGCTCTTAAGTCCTATCTCTTAAACCAACCTTTGCAGGATGGTTCCCACATCAGTAGAAAGACTCCGAGAAGGAGGAAGCATCCCTAAGGTCCTCCGAAGCAGTGTGAGAGTAGCCCAAAAAGGAGAGCCCTCTCCCACGTGGGAGAGTAGCATCACAGAGAAAGACTCAGGTGAGTCTGTGGCCTGCTGCTGCCAACAAGGTTCAGGAACATATGAACCAGGGTCTGCGTGGTTCACACCAAATACTGGGATGAGGTGAGTCAGCTTCGGACATACTTTGGGCTCTGCTGTGTGCTAGGTTCCAGCTCATTCTTGTTCTTTGATGCTGCAACATTCATTAAGATCTACCATGGCTCATTTTTCTATTTTTTCCCAAAGGATACCTTTCTGTAACTTTCATCTTCCCAAATTCTTGGAATTCCCCCTCGACATAGGATGAAGAGATAGAGAAGAGAAGAAGCTCGTGCATTTAAAACATAGAGTCTAATTACCTTTGGCCCTCCTAGCATGCTGTATTCACTCAGTCTATCACAAAGAGAGCAGCATGGGTTAGTTGTAGAGTTGTCAATTTTAATGAACAGTGGCTTGTCTCTCACTTATTCTGAGAAGCCAGGTTGATTTTTTAATACCTTCCAGACCCTGCAGATGGAGAAGGCCCCGAGACATTGAGCTCAGCACTCTGTAAAGGAGCAACCGTTTACAGCCCCTCCAGATATAGCTACCAGGTGAGTCACAAAATTGCTGACCTGGTTATAGAATGTATTCTGAGTTCACATATTTTGTGATCTTAGTCATCGAGTGCGATTGGGATGCTGGCAGTGCGCATAATTTCAGCAGTCTTCGAAGTAAGTCATCAGCTGCTCACCTTCAGGTATAAATGACGACAGAAAAGTAAATGAGGTGATCAGAGACAACAGTTTTGCTGCTTTTGTCATCCTAAACAAAATTTGTTTAAATATGAAGATGAAGAAGAAAATGGATATTGCAGTTATTCACAAGCTGTCGAAGGGATTTGTTCACCTCCTTATGCTTTCCTCCCAACTCTTTCTAGCTCCTGCAGTGTGATAGTCCACGAACAGAATCACAAAGCCTCCTTCAACAGAGTTCCTCCCCCTTTAGAGGACATCCCACCCAATCTCCAGGATACAGTTATCGAACTACTGCACTGAGACCTGGAAATCCCCCTTCTCACAGTTCTTCAGAATCATCCCTCTCTTCCACGTCCTATCCCAGCCCCGCCCACCCTGTGTCCACGGACTCGTTGGCCCCATTTACGGGGACACCAGGGTATTACAGCAGCCAGCCACATTCTGGAAACAGCACTGGCAGCAATCTTCCAAGGAGGAGCTGTCCTTCTAGTGCTGCTAGCCCTACCCCACAGGGCCCCTCAGACTCGCCAACCTCAGACTCAGTTTCTCAGTCCAGCACAGGAACTCTGAGTTCCACATCCTTTCCTCAGAACTCTAGGTCGTCATTGCCATCCGACTTACGGACTATCAGTCTGCCCAGTGCTGGGCAGTCAGCTGCCTACCAGGCCTCCAGGGTATCTGCGGTTTCCAATTCACAGCACTACCCACACCGTGGGAGTGGGGGTGTGCATCAGTACCGACTCCAGCCACTGCAAGGGGCAGGAGTCAAGACTCAGACGGGACTTTCCTAGGGCTTCTGGATATGGGCATACAGAACTGAACAAGCCCATAGCTGCTTCCTTCCAGCTGCCTCTGGAACCTAGGCCGAGCATTTTGCTGGGGAAAGGGGGTACAAGGTGCCAGAGGAATGGGTCTGGTCAACAAGAAACAAGACTTGTGATTGCGACTGGCCTCTGGTCTTGGAGAAAGATGTAAATCTTGTCTGAAGCAGAGACTATAAAGAAGTTTCTCCCTGCTGTTAAGGGTACATTGTTGACAAGCAAATGGTGTTTCGGTTAGTAACGGTTCTAAGTGCAATGAGTTGTGTTGAAGCCTCTGTCTCCCATCCTTGCCTGTAGCCTGTAGTCACTTGTGCAGTGAGGACATCTTTTTAAATAAAAAATTTTTTAAAAAGTTTTCTTTTCAAAGGAAAAAAGTGAAAAGAGCCAATCTCAAAGCCCCAAGCCATCTGAGTAGTGTTAGGGTTTTATGCACTTGAAAAAAGGTAGGTATATAAACGTTCACCCTAAGACAACCATTCCAAAAACAGACATATGGCCAAGGTGTGTCCACGAAGAGTACTCCCTACCTTTCTCTTTTAAAATCATCAGAAAATAGGCAGGGGTAGTAAGGTGTGGAGTTTGTATTGACCGAGGGTTGCCTGACTCTCTGAAGAAAAGCTTATGGTCAGCTTTTGATTATGTGGGAGCAGATTATCCAGTGGATTGATCCCCGGGTGTTAACCATCCCACTATTCCTTCCCACACTGTTTGACAGCTTAGTAACCCATAAAGTAAGTAGAGAGAAAGGGAATGAGTAGTGAGATGGCCCAGTTACATTGCTACATACCAGCTATGGGCAATAGATTTAATTAGGAAGGATCCTGAGAGGTCTAGGAATTCTTTGAATTTTATTTTTTCTACTCCCAGTTAATCAGGAGTTGACGATCCCATGAGCAGGACCGCCTCCATGATTGGGGAGCATGCACTCGTGACTGCAGGGTAAGAGTGGGAAGATAGATTTGTGGAGTGGCACCGACAGGACTGTGATTGTGTGTGGGCCTGCCCCACGTTTCCTTGGGGGAATGCTTATGTGAGAGTGGGCCGGTGAGAGAGTTACCAAGCCACCCATACCCCTAACACTGTTCTGGATGAGAGACGAGAGCAGACTGGCTTCTCCCCATCAGTGCATTGTGCCTGTTGTACACCCCTGGAGGACCCCTGGAGCCAGTCCAGGTGGGGTACACAATCTTTTTAAATTCCATATGGTTGCCAGCTTATTTCTTTCACTTGTTTACTGTAATATCTGGCGTGTTTTTATTTATCTAATTTTGTATTCAGTTATAACCATGGTAGGGGTAGTGAATATATGACAGGTGTAATCCCTGGTGCTGCAGTGGACCTTACTTCTTTTCTTTTGGACAAGATAATACTGTGAGTCTCCCTCCTTCCCTCTAATTTGTTTTCTCTTTCTCCCCCAGCCTCTTGCATCCTCTTCTTTTCTATCCTGTCCT